>JAPZIH010000872.1:9562-39562 GCA_027410445.1 Discoglossus pictus | reverse complement strand
GCGCTCCATGCCAGCACCTGAGGACCTCGCAAAGCGAGGTCTTCAGTTGCAGCAACTGCGACCCTTGCAAAATTTCAAAAAAAGTTTACGTCGCAACACATTACGACACTCGCAAACAACATACGACACACGTTCACACACATTACGACACTCGCAAACAACATACGACACACGTTCACACACATTACGGCCTCGCAACACTCGGACGCAACTCGCAAACATTACAAAATTAAAAACACAATACATACACACAGCACATATATAAAAAGCTTACCTACACAAACAGGAAGCACCCAGGACCTCAAAAATGCAACTTACAACTTAATTGCACTCAAAATAAAAGAGTTTAGACACTAAATAGTTTGTTAAGCGACACAAAAAATGGCCGACGAATAAAACGAAAACGAGGCTACACACGCAAACACCATACGAGACACGTTACCACACATTACGACTTCGCAAACATCGGACGCAACACGCCGACATACAAACATTTAAAACTTAAGAAAGACACACAACAAACACATAAAAAGCTTACCTACAGCAAGAGGAACCAGCCAGCACCTCAAAAAAACAAGTTACACCTACATTTAAATCAAAATAAAACACTTTAGACACTAATACCATCGCTAAGCGAGAGAAAAAATGGCCGACGAACAAAACGAAAACGAGGCTTAAGAGTTAACTACACTACACTTACTCGCAATAATGAAACACATACTATGCGAAACGTATCACAATCATATTAAACACCATTTTGAACAGTAATACGCAGAAAATGGCGGATGGAACGCAAATTGTAAGCTGGAACGCAAATAGCGCATGCGTATTGCGTTCTAACGGTCTCACTTTCCAGAACTTTCTACAAGTTTATAAATACTGCCTATTTCAAACAAAAAAATACATTTCTCCTCAGGTGATCAACGGAGTGACTTCTGAGATAACTGCTGCTTTTACTTGAGAAGACAATTCTTTACTAATTTACTACTTTGCATTGTGCAAATTACAACTGAGAGGTAAGCTATAATATATTACATTTTATTATCAGGACAGGTCAAACAAATAAAAAAAAAATAGGATTTATGTAGTGACATATATGGCACATTTATGTGTATAGGCTCAAAAAAAAAAAACGGTTTATTTAACAAACAGAATTCAATATTAAACAGAGGTTTATGTATAGTGACATGTGACACGCACATATATGTCTATAATGTATAGTGACATCTGACACGCACGTATATGTATAGAATGTATAGTGACATGTGACATGCACATTTATGTCTATAATGTATAGTGACATCTGACACGCACGTATATGTATAGAATGTATAGTGGCATGTGACATGCACATTTATGTGTATTGCCCCTGCATAGTGACATGTGACACGGACATATATGTGTATCATGTATATTGACATGTGACACCCACATTTCTGTGTATTGCCCCTTCATAGTGACATGTGACACGGACATATATGTGTATAATGTATATTGACATGTGACACACACATTTATGTGTACTGCCCCTTCATAGTGACATGTGACACGGACATATATGTGTATAATGTATAGTGACATGTGATACGCACATTTATGTGTATTGCCACTGCAACAAAATTAGCTTAAAACAAAATCAGTAAACAACTACATTTAAATGACATTATATGTCATGTATACTGATATGTCACACGCACATATATGTGTATCATCTATAGTTACATCTCACACACACACATTTATGTGTGTTGGAAAAAACAAATATAAGGTTAATTTAACCATTTAAATATGAGTCATGTATACTGATATGTCACACGTACACAAAATAATTACATTAAACTATGGAATGTGCTTCATGTATGTGACATATGTGTGTAGCCCCCAACAAAAAATAAGGTTAATTGAAAAAAATTACACGACTATATTTCAATGACATTCATTTACTTCAATTCAATAGATCATATAAAGCTGAATCTTTTTATTTCTTTGAATATTCAAACAGACTCTGCATCAATAGCGTCTCTCAACAATTTGCACCGTGCACTGTGAAGCACAATCCCTTTTAAAGAACACCAACAAAGAAGAGGTAAGATACAACAAGACATTACATGCTCAAAAGGCCATGCTTTGCTACATGAAAAATTATAAATATACAAATAACTATTTCACTTTCTTTTTCAAAAAGACACTACAAGAAGACCGGCGCATTAACATTGGCAGGAGGGGACCGTCTGTCATTCAAAACTTCAAGCAAGGTAAAGTATTAAGTATAAACAAGAAAGAACCATGAGCCTCATTCAATTACGACTTCCTCAATTGAATAGGGCTCTATATAAGCACATAACATATTTTTATACATAACTTTTTAGTTACTGAACTTCTAACCACAATCAAGGTTTTCAATAACTAAAAACTTTGCTCAATAAATATGTTATGTGATTATATAGAGCCCTCTTCAATTGGCAAAATTGCAATTCAATGAGGACCTATATATCTTTAATGGCCAAGGGCCTCACTCAAATGTGATTTGCCCATTTCAATAGGGCTCTATATAAGCACAGAGCATATTTTTTAAAGGAACTTTTTCTTTTGTGAACACGTTGCTTTTGGATACAAGTTCACTAAATACAAAATTACGTAAAAAAATATGCTCTGTGCTGATATTGAGCTCTATTCCATTGGCCAAAACACAATTGAATGAGGAGCTCACAATATAACAAATGCAGTAACACAAGGCCCTCATTCAATTGCTATTTTGGGCAATTCAATATGGCTATAAATAAGCACTTTTAGGCCCTTATTCTATTTTAACAAATATATGTGATGATGTGCTTATTTACAACCCTATTCAATTTTCAACATTGCAATTCAATGACGGCCTTAGAGTACTATTACATTGTAAAAAATGCAATTGAATGAGGGGCAAACTATGCAACATATGGTACACACAAAGGCCCTCATTCAATTGCAATTTGCCCAATTGAATAGGGCTCTAAATGACAACATAACTATTTTTTTAAAATAAGTTTTTAGTTACTAAAAATATATCCAAAATAAAGTTTTTAAATGACTAAAAACTTCTTTCAAAAAATATGCTATGTGCTTATTTAGGGCACGATTCAATTAGCCAAATCGCAATTGAATGAGACACAAACTGCTACACACAAAACTGAATTTCTTATTCAAAGTTTAACAACCTATAAGCCTTACAAAGAAGAAAAAATAAGAATAACAAAAGTGTTGCGCACCTAATAGCATTGTACAAAAAATCACACATACTCATAGGAAACTAAATTAACATTCTTCTTTAATGTTTAACAACCTATAACCAGTACAATCAAGAATAAATAACTTTTGCACAAGTGGTGCGCACCAAACAGGATTGTCAAAAACTAACACAAACACATAGCAAACTACATTAATTATATTATTTCATGGTTCACTAACTATAAGCATCACAATAAAGGTTAAATAAGTATACCACAAGTGGTGTGCACAAAACAGGATTGTACAAAAAATAACATAAACACATAGCAAAATAAATTTATATTCTTATTTAATATATCACAACCCACAAGCCTTACTAAGAACCTTCAAGAACAATAACAAAAGTTGTGGGATTGTACAGAAAGTAAAAAAAGATAGAAAAAAATAACCATAACTGATACAATACAGTCAAATTAATACATTTTTCCATTATTTAAAAGACATTTCACTCAAACAACATTTTCAATTTTATATTACAACAGATACTGCGTGAAGACAATCGGACGAGGACTTTTTCCACAGGACTGGACCATCGGACGAGGACTCGGACCAGACCAGCAGACGAGGAACTTCAACACAGGACCAGACCAGCAGACGAGGAATTTCAACACAGGACCAGACCATCGGACGAGGACTTTCACCAACGGACCACAAATTCGGACGAGGGATATCGCCACAGGACAACAACATCGGACGAGGGCTATCGCCACAGGACCACACCATGGGACGAGGACTTCCAACAGAGGACCACACCATTGGACACCGATTTTGAACCGAGGACCAACAAACATTCGGATTTAAATCACACTTCAACCAAGGTAAAGTATAATAAGTACTAAAGTATAAAACTAAAGAAACTGCTTTCAGTTGCATCTGTGTCAACAGAAAAATAAAATAATTAATTTAATATCTCCCTTATTTTATTTAAATTGCTACTATGCAATACATAGCTCAATAACCACATCACTTTTTTTTTTAGCAAAGAAGTTTTGCAGTGGAAAATATCTATCCACAAACAACGTTTTTAATAAATAAAACCATTATTTTAAAAAAATATGTTACATGCTTATTTACAGCACTATTCTATTGGCCACATTCTTAGCCAGTGAGGACACAAATTATAAATTTAACTAAATATAAATGATACATTCTAAATATAAATGATACCTTAATGATTTGCCTTTTAGTTCACCAATTGTGCACAAGAATCTTTAACAGGAATTACAATTTTAAATATACACAATTACATTTACTTTTTTTTCCTTTACAGATTAATATGGCTGATAACGAGACCAAAGAAGAGAAGAAAAGACGTCAAACTAGAGAAAGACAAGAGAGATGGGCCGCCCAGCAGACACCGGAGGAGAAAGAAATTCGACGACAAAAAGAACGCAAAAGACTTGCAAATAAAAGAATATCAGCTGCAAAAATGAAAGATACAACCAAAAAAAAAAAAAAAAGATAATAAAGCATTTACAAACTGTTCCTAAAACATCAGATGACATTTTACAAGATACCAGTCAAGACAGACCAAAAAAAGCAACTACAAAAACAAAGCATTTACAAACTCTTACTAAAAACCTACAGGACATTTCAACCAAACAAGTCCAACATATACCAAGAAAAGCTACGAAAAAAAATAAACATTTAGAACCTGTTGTTGAAACATTTCATGACTTTTCATCTGATGAATATGAAAGTCAACATCCAATATGCTTTGCAAATTGTCCTTTACTGAAGTCTTTAGCAGTAGAGGTTCATAGTTGAGGGGACATGACTACTCAATGTCAATTTTGTGAGGCTTATTATTTTAAACAGGAGAGACCCCGAGATGGACAATTTATTAGTTGTTGTCAAAAAGGAAAGTTCAAACTTCCAGAAAGGAAACAATTTCCAACCTATTCACAAAATATTATGACTGAACCTACTTTTCCAAATTACAAAAATTTTAAGACAAACATAAGATCCTACAATAGTGCCATATCATTTGCATCTATGGGGGCAACATTGGCTGCTAATGTACCAGGACATGGTCCTTACTGTTTTAAAGTCCAAGGACAAATTTATCATCGGACTTCACATTTACATCCAGAGGAAGGAGAGCAAAGAAAATTCGCTCAACTATATGTCCTTGATACAATGGAAGCTGTTGACCAACGTATGCAGATGGAAGAAAATAAAAAATGCTTACCCAGTGTTTTTATAGAGCTAAATAACATTATGGACAACAATCCCTACAGTAAAGCTTACAAAAAATTGGCAGAAGTAGAAAATGAACAACTACTTCATGCACAAAGACATCAATTACCCATGCCAAAGGTTAATATGGTGCTTAAAAGAGACAGACATACTGATAAACGTCGTTATAACTTGCCAACATCAAATGAGGTTGCAATGGTCTTTCAGAATGATGAAGGAGAACCACCATTTCAAAGAGACATTAGAGTATATCCCAGTTAATATTAATATCTTAAGTCCAAATTTAGATCCAATGACATATCCCATCTTTTTCCCACACGGAGAAGCAGGTTGGCAACCACAATTAACCCTTCCCAGTTACCCAAATGCTAAAGCCAGAATCCGAAATAATGTTTCTATGCTTGAATTTAAAGTTGCTCAAATTGCCATTAGAGATGAATTTAATCCAATTTTATGTGGTGGGAAACTAACACAACAATGGATTATTGATTCATATTTGCAAGTTGAGGCAAATAATTTAAACTTTATAAAATATCAACAAGATAAACTACGTGTAGAACAATATTGTGGACTCATGGACTATGTTGCTGACGTGGCTACAAGCAGAGACATGACAGCTGGCAAAGCCATCATTTTACCATCTTCCTTTCAAGGATCTCCTCGAAATATGAGAGAAAGATACAATGATGCTATGGCTATTGTGACAAAATTTGGAAAACCAGATTTATTTGTGACATTTACATGTAATCCACAATGGCCAGAAATTAATCAAAATCTACTTCTTGGACAAAGTGCTTCAGATCGACCAGATTTAGTAGCCAGAGTTTTTAAGATCAAATTAAATGAATTAATACGTGACTTCACTATAAATCAGTTATTTGGCAAATGTCTTGCTTATGTATATACCATTGAATTTCAAAAAAGAGACCTTCCACATGCACATCTTCTCATAATACTTCAAGAGAAAGATAAATTAGATACTTCGGACAAAGTGGATGCAGTCATAGTTGCTGAACTACCAGATCCAGAACTATATGGTAGACTATATGAGATTGTTACTCATCGCATGATTCATGGACCCTGTGGAGACCTTAATCCACAATCACCATGTATGGAAAATAATCAATGTTCAAAAGATTTTCCAAAAGATTATAGAGACAAAACATATGCAAATTGTGATGGATATCCACTTTATAAAAGAAGAAAAGGAGATAGTGCCATTATTCGTGGAAAAAAAGTGGACAATAGATATGTAGTACCCTACAATCCACATTTACTCATTAAGTACAACGCCCACATCAACGTAGAAGCCTGCACTTCCATCAAATCCATTAAATATGTCTACAAATATATTTACAAAGGTTACGATGCAGCTACTGTAGTCGTCAAAAGTGCAGACAACCCTGAAAGTAGTGAGTTAGTACATGATGAACTTGCATCTCATGTAGATGCTCGCTATGTCAGTGCGCCAGAAGCTATGTGGCGGCTTTTAAAATTTGAAATGCATGATAGATCACATGCAGTATATAGGTTAGCAGTACATTTGCCACAACGACATTTAGTCTATTTCCATGCTGGAAATGAAATGAATGCATTGGCCCAAAGTGAAGATCGTCACACTACACTAACTGCATGGTTTGCATTAAATTCCACTGATGCTCAAGCAACACAATACTTATATATTGAAATTCCATATCACTATGTTTTTGTGAATGGATTATGGAGAGCAAGAAAAACCAGAGGCAATAAAATAATTCCACGAATTTACACAGTCAGTCCAAGAGATGTTGAACGATTTTGCTTACGGATATTACTTTTAAATGTTCCAGGAGCACAAAGTTTTGAACAATTAAGAACTGTTAATGACATTGTATATGAATCCTTCCATTTAGCTGCAAGACATAGAAACTTACTCGCTGATGATACAGAGTGGGAAAGATGTTTAGAAGAAGCAGCACAATGTCAAATGCCACGACAGATGAGAGAACAATTTGCTTTTATTTGTATCTTCTCAAATGCTCCAAATGCATTAGCTTTGTGGGAGACTTTTAAAAGTAATATGGCTGAAGACTTTATGCGACGATACAATGAACCCATTGCACACTTAAAAGCCTTAATGGAAATTCAAGAAGTCTTTTTAACTCATGGATTAAGTTGTGCAAGTTTTAATTTGCCTGATCCAGGTCTAATAGATGACATTAACTTTGAAGACTATGACATTCAACTACAAGCAGAAAGAACAGAAGAAAGACTTGCAACTTTAAATACACTACAATTGCAAGCATTTCATGCCATTAAAAATGCTATAGATGATGACATGGTGACAGAGCGTTATTTCTATCTTGATGGACCTGGCGGATCAGGGAAAACATATTTGTACAATTTATTAATGAGTTCAGTACGAGCACAAGGAAAAATAGCAATGGCGTTTGCCACTACTGGAATTGCTGCACTTTTATTAGAAGGTGGAAGAACTGTTCATAGTGGATTTAAACTGCCAGTGCCTATTTTGGAAAATTCTGTGTCAGATATTCGCATGACATCCTTACAAGCAAAGAAATTGAAGAAATGTAAATTAATTATAATAGATGAGGCCACAATGATGTCATGCTATGCCCTCCAATGTATTGACCGTTTGCTTCGTGAAGTCATGGATAATATTTTTCCATTTGGTGGAAAGGTAATGTTGTTGGGTGGCGATTTTAGACAAACATTACCTGTCGTTGTACATGGAAATCGAACAGACATTATTGAAACATGTATAAAGTATGGAAACATTTTACCCATCTTCAACTGCAACAAAATATGAGATCAGAAGGCCAAACTGATTTCAATAATTGGCTTATTAAAATTGGAGAAGGCAGAACAGAAAAAATACTACATTTACCTGACGACACTGTAGAGATCCCACCTCATATGATTTGTCAACAAGATATTATATCGGCTATATTTGAAGGGAGCATAAATAACGAAGAATATTCCGAGCTTGCCAACCAAGTTATACTGACGTGTAAAAATAAAGATGCATTAATACTCAATAATGAAATTTTAAAAAAAATTAATGCACCACAAAGAAATTATCACAGTGCTGATTCTGTACTTGCTGATGACAATGAAAGTCAGGCAAACTTTTCAACTGAATTCATTAACTCTTTAACTCCTTCTGGAATGCCACCACATATTTTGCAGCTAAAGAAAGGTGCAATTATCATGTTACTGCAAAATATGAACCCCAAAAAAGGCCTATGCAATGGCACAAGATTAATTGTTCAACAATTAAAGGACCATTTTATAGATGCTGAAATTTTAACTGGGACCCATAAAGGAGAGAGAGTTTTCATACCAAGAATAGATTTAGCACCAAGTGAAAGTAGTCTCCCTTTTATACTTCAAAGAAGACAATTTCCCATTATTATGGCATTTGCCATGACCATTAATAAATCACAAGGTCAAACTTTCAAATCTGTGGGTATTTACTTGGAAGAACCAGTTTTTGCACATGGTCAATTGTACGTTGCGTTGTCACGCTGCAAAAATCCACAGGCTATTAAAGTTTACATTGAAAACAATGAAAGTCAAGGTGATTTATTAGAAGATGGACGTATTTTTACTAAAAACATTGTCTACTATGAAGTACTATGACTTTGCAGGATACAAACTAAAGCCATGCAAACATTTTGAAAAAACATTCAAAAATACAAAACAATTGGTTGTTTAATTCAGTCATAATTAATGGAAGTCATGTTTATGGATAATTCGCCTCACAAAATACTTGCCTTGCATTTCTATGAAAAATTATGTTAAAATGTTAAGTCACTATGTTAATGTTTCTAATGTTACAAGTTTAAAAACAATATTTTCAAGTTATTTCATTCAACATATTACAAAGTTCATGTTAAGAGCTCAAGCACCTTTTAAGTCACAATGTAAATATTCTATGTTATTTTAAGATTACTACCTACATTAATGTTTATCGCCAGTTTAAGTGCTCAGTAATGAATTACTTTAATTATGTACGGTTTAAGTAGAGTTTTTAATGTATGCCTTCCTCTACATTCAATGTATATTAAACTTAACAATTATTCTGATATAAATTGCATGTTAATACTGATTAATTTCAAGTTAAACTGTTTTTACATTCAAATGTTAATACTTTTAATTCAAAATTATGTTACAAAATGTATTTACTATGTTCCTGTTTATAATGTTCAAAATTAGACAAATGTTTTGCAAAAATTACAAAGTTACATAAAAAATAAAGTTCCATTTTAAAAATATATACTTTCAAGGTTATTGCTTACATATATTTTAAACTTCATGTTAAAATTTGGTACGTTTAAAAAAGTCTTTTTACTTTTTACTTTTCTATGGATTATATGTATATTAAAGTGAACAATTCTTCAGATACAAATTTCATTTTAAAAAACCATTACATCAACGTTTTACAAAAATACATGTTCATATCACAATACTTACAAGGGTCAAAAATATATTTAAATAACTAAACAACTTCACAAACATATACATCACATTGCCGTCATTTTTTGACGGGCAAGTCGCTAGTATAATAATAATGATTGGTAAACTGCATACTTATAATAGAAGAGACAGATTTGCCATTAGGCAAAATAGGCAATTGACTAGGTATGCCTCTTTCAGAGGGGCTCCTCATTATTACACTTAAAAACTATGTATACAGTATATCAAAGTTCCTAAATTTTCTGTCCTCTCTGATGCTCTAATTCCTGCGCACTGTGAAATGTGATTTCCCCATTCGTAATGACTGCAGTCCAGAAGGCATTCTCTGCACGCCTCTACCACAGCAAAACAGTAAGCTGTAACCAAAAGCAGTAAGCTGTAACATCTAGAACTGTATTTAATTCTCATTTACCAGTGTGTATAATGTAATGATACAATGTAACTCTTCTAAAATACTTACATCTGAAAACACCATTTAGCATGACTCCCAAACTCTTCCCATTTACAAGTACAACACAGATTATCCAGCATTGTATGGTCCTGCAAATCGGACAAGGGCTCCTTTAATCCGGACAAATTTCCAGGTGGAACTTCCTCTGGCAGCTGTTGGGATTGCTCTCATGCAGCTGTGGTGTCAACACCCTCTTTGGATTCTCCTTGGTCTGGTGACCCTTCTCCGGGCTGGGTCTCTTCAGGGAGGGACTTCTTCATCTTCTAGATGGCCTCTTTATCTTTGGGATCGAGTGGCTTTGCCTGATTTACCGATTTGCCGGACCACCACTAGTCTGGAAAATCAGTTAATCCTACAAGGTGTTGGAAGAATGCCAGATAATCATGTTGTACCTGTAGCAATTATACTGCATATTAATTCATGTTAATTCCTTTGATTGTGAGCCAGATGTCTTTGGTACTTGTGTTTAAATAAACATTTCAGTGATTTGTCTGCGATTCATCTAAACAAGTCATATTCATCTAAACAAGTTATATTCTCCAAATCTATCACAAGTTAGAAAGATAAATATATCCCCATTCTAATGGGACTATTTCTTATTTATATTTCCAAGGAGAGTACATTGGTAATTATATGGTCCCACCTGCAACATATGGACGCTGTCAGGTTTTAGCTTTGCTGTAGCAATCCCACACCAAGTATATTGGCATAAGTACCCTTATTTGAAAATGGCATCCTCCCACTTTCAAAAGAGGTTATTCGTGTATCTCCATTTTTTGGTGAGGAGGTGAAGTCAAAGCTCACCTTTACAAATCTAAAGCTACCACGTTAGCTGCCATTTTATTGTTGCGTGTATAGCAAGTAAGTAATAGTTGCCAATTTACAAGACCCCTTTTTTTTAAAGAATAGACCTACACTTTTTAAATATAATTGCGTTCATTTTAAAGGTGTGGACCATATACTGCAGTCAAGTGCTTGCTGTTCTCACAGTATCGGCTGATATCTATAATCCCTTAGATTGGAAGTTTGTGAGTTTTCAATCTTGTGTCAGTGCTTTGGAAACAACCACTATGTACATTTGATACTAAGCTCAAAAAGAGGGCCCTCCATTCTTTATAAGGTGTTCATTTTGTCCTGCCATGTACTCAACCCCTATACAGCGCTACAGAATATGTTGTCGCATTATAAATAAACATAATAATAATAATAGTAAGACCACTCAGTGGAAAGAGAAGAATCCCTTCTTTAAAATAAGATGCCCCATGACCCATTACAATATTAGTGGATAAACATCAGATTACTCTCATTGAAAAGGGTGACATGTATAATTTATATTTTTAGGTCATATTGAGGCACTCATTTACAGCCTTGCCTCCTAACAGAATACTGATCAGTTGTGCAAATCACATAACAGGTTAAGGGCAGGAGACCCCATTGTTTGAAAGAAGAAGTTATTTTTGAAATTATGGGGCAATATACACAATGAGAGGTGTTTAGTTTTATACTATGCTATTCACCTCCCATGACATCCTATATCCTCGTTGAATAGTTGACTAATATTCATTGCCACATTCATCAGCTGATAGCTACAAGGACATGAGACCCTATTTTTACAATTGTTTTTTTCACTTTTACAAATAGGTTTGTCATGTTGATTTGTGATGATAGACATGGGACCCATTGACCACTTCCAAATGACTCCTTTGCTTATAGTAATATCACATAAGTACTATTTTTTATGTCATCTGACATATAGAGGCACATGCAACCGCTCATTTGAGATTGCTGTGTCCATGGTGTAGGGACATAACCCTGCTCTGTTCTAGGATTTTAAACCACGTTTTTCTTGCCAATGAATGCTAATTAGCATATATGCATTCAGTAAGACCATGATGCCATTGTATGTCATTCTGTAAAGAGTCAGCTACAGTTAAATATATTTATAGATATACATACATGTATAAACATATATGTATACGTGTATACTTGTGCTTCCTGCTGTGATTTTACAAGTGGGCTTCCAGGGAAAGTTTGTTATTTACAGATGACACAAAAATATAAAACAGGGTAGACATTCACGGAGACATAAGTTACACACATAATGATTTAATAAACCTAGAGCAATGTGCAAATATGTCTGATCTGGAATTCAAAGCTGACAAATTAAAAATTATACCAAAAGTATATTATTTACTTAATAGTAAATTGATTACAGCAGCTAACGAGGAAAGGGATTTTGGAGTTATTATATTGCATTTAAAAGCAGGCAAGCAATGCAAAAGCAAATTGGCAGCACAAATACTAATGCCACTCTATAGATAGCTAGTTAGATTTCACCTAGAATATTGTATTCAGTTCTGGATACCGTATCATCAAAAGGACATTAACAAATTAGAAACAATCCAAGTACATTATTATAAAAACAGTTTTAGATAAATGTAGAATTTTTGAAGACTGCTTATGAATAGAGGATTGCATCTTGGCTTTGTTGCCTCACTTCCTGAGAGCGTAATCGTGAGCAGTTAATGTTTTATCAGTGGAGGGAAATTGGGGAGAAGGAAAGAGGGAGAGTTCAGTTGTCTTTAATAGATAATTGGATCTGATCAGTGGCGTAGCTAGAGCTTCCCTGAGATTAGCTAGAGCTGTCCCTGAGATTGCTGTACCCCCCTTGCGAACATTTTATTTATATATATATATATATATATATATATATATATATATATATATATATATATATATATATATTGGATATAAAAAGTCTACACACCCCTGTTAAAATGTCAGGTTTCTGTGCTGTAAAAAAACGAGACAAAGATAAATAATTTCAGAACTTTTTCCACCTTTAATGTGACCTATAAACTGTACAACTCAATTGAAAAACCAACTGAAATCTTTTAGGTAGAGGGAAGAAAAAAATATAAAAATAAAATAATATGGTTGCATAAGTATGCACACCCTTAAACTAATACTTTGTTGAAGCACCTTTTGATTTTATTACAGCACTCAGTCTTTTTGGGTATGAGTCTATCAGCATGGCACATTTTGACTTGGCAAGATTTGCCCACTCTTCTTTGCAAAAACACTCCAAATCTGTCAGATTGCGAGGGCATCTCCTGTGCACAGAACCTCTTCAGATCACCCCACAGATTTTCAATCAGATTCAGGTCTGGGCTCTGGCTGGGCCATTCCAAAACTTTAATCTTCTTCTGGTGAAGCCATTCCTTTGTTGATTTGGATGTATGCTTTGGGCCGTTGTCATGCTGAAAGATGAAGTTCCTCTTCATGTTCAGCTTTCTAGCAGAAGCCTGAAGGTTTTGTGCCAATATTGACTGGTATTTAGAACTGTTCATAATTCCCTCTATCTTAACTAAGGCTCCAGTTCCAGCTGAAGAAAAACAGCCCCAACGCATGATGCTGCCACCGCAATGCTTCACTGTGGGTATGGTGCTCTTTTGGTGATGTGTAGTGTTGTTTTTGTGCCAAACAACTTTTGGAATTATGGCCAAAAAGTTCAACCTTGGTTTCATTAGACCATAACACCTTTTCCCACATGCTTTTGGAAGACTTCAGATGGGTTTTTGCAAAATGTAGCCTGGTTTGGATGTTTTTCTTCGTAAGAAAAGGCTTTTGTCTTGCCACTCTACCCCATAGCCCAGACATATGAAGAATACGGGCGATTGTTGTCACTTGTACCACACAGCCAGTACTTGCCAGATATTCCTGCAGCTTGTTTAATGTTGCTGTAGGCCTCCCAGACCAGTTTTCTTCTCGTCTTTTCATCAATTTTGGAGGGAGCTATAGTTCTTGGTAATGTCACTGTTGTGCCATCTTTTCTCCACTTGATGATGACTGTCTTCACTATGTTCCATGGTACATCTAATGCCTTGGAAATTCTTTTGTACCATTCTCCTGACTAATACCTTTTAACAATGAGATCCCTCTGATGCGTTGGAAGCTGTCTGTGGACCATGGCTTTTGCTGTGGGATGCGACTAAGAAAATTTCAGGAAAGACCAACTAGAGCAGCTGAGTATGCTGACTCCTATTTAACACGATTTGGAATGTGATTGCTTAATTCTGAACCACAGCTACATCCCCAGTTATAAGAGGGTGTGCAGACTTATGCAACCACATTATTTTTCTTTTTTTTTCTTCCCTCCACCTAAAAGATTTCAGTTTATTTTTCAATTGAGTTGTACAGTTTCTAGGTCACATTAAAGGTGGAAAAAGTTTTGAAATGATTTATCTTTGTCTCATTTTTTTACAGAACATAAACCTGACATTTTAACAGGGGTGTGTAGACTTTTTATATCCACTGTATATATATAAATTCACTTTCTCCCACTCTACTTCTTTCCCCCCTTCCTTTTCTCACTCCCTCTCTTTACCACTTTCTCAGTCTCCCCTCTCTCTCCATCTTTTTCGCTCCTTCTCCCCGCTCTCTCTCTCCCCACTCTTTGTGTCCTTCTCCCTCTGTCTATCTCCCTTCTCTCTCCATCTCCCTCTCTCTGTCCCCGTCTCCCCCTTTCTTTCTCTCTCTCCCTCTCTCTTTCTCCCCATTCTCTCTCTCCCCTCACCCTTTCACTCTCTCTCCTTCCCTCCCTCCCTCTTTCTCTCCCTCTCCCCCTTTCTGTCTCCTCCTATCATTGTCTTCCTCTCTCCTTTTTTCTATCTCTCCCTGTTCCTATAGTTTCTGTCCACCTCTCTCTCTACCTCTTTCTCTGTGTCTCTCACACCCACTCTCTTTCTCTCTCCCCCTCTCTCTCTCTACCTCACCTCCTCTAACTTTCACTTTCTCCCCATCTCTCTCTTTCTCTCCCTTTCTCTCTCTCCCCTCTCTTTCTTTCTCACCCTCTCGCTCCTTTTCTCTCTATCTCCCCCTCTTTCTCTCTCCCTCTCCTTCTTTCTGTCTCTCCCCACTGTTTGTCTCCCTCTCAATCTCTCTCCCTCTTTCTCTCTCCCCCTGGCCCTCTCTTTGTCATTCTCTCTCTTTCTTTCCCTCTCTCTTTCTCTGTGTCTCTCTGTCTCACCCACTCTTTCTCTCTCTCTACCCTCTCTCTCCCCCTTTCTCCCTCTCCTCTCTCTCTATTTCTCTCTCCCAATCTTTCTCTCCCTTTCTATCTCGCTACCCTTTTTCCCCACTCACTCTCCTTCTGCCCTCTTTCTCTCTCCCTCTCTTTTTGTCTCTCTCTTCTCCCTCTTTCTGTTTCTCTTCCCACTCTTTGTCTCCCTCTCTTTCTCTCTCCCCTCTCTTTGCCTCTCTTTTCCTTTCTCTCAACCCTCCTCTTTCTCTCTATCTTCCTCTCTCTCCTTTTTTCTCTCTATTTATTTATCTCTATCATCTGCTCTCTCTTTATCTCTCCCCCTCTCTTTCACATCCATTCTTTTTCTCTCTCCCTTCTCTTTGTCTCTATTCCCTTCTCCTCCTTTTTCTCTCTATTCCCCTAACTTTCTTTCTCCCGCACTCTCTCTTTCTCTCTCTCCCTTCTCTTTGTCTCCCTCTCCCTATCCTCCTCTTTTTCACCCCATTCACTCTCCCTATGTCCTCTTTCTTCCTCTCTCCTCCTCCCTTTCTCTCTCTCCTTCTTTCTTTCTCTTCTCCCTCTTTCTTTCTCTTTTCCCACTCTTTGTCTCCCTCTCTATCTCTCTGAATTCCACTCTCTCTTTCTTTCTCTCCCCTCTCTCTGTCTCCCTCTTTCTCTGTTTCCCTCTCTCTCTCTTTACTTTCTCTCTATCCCCCTCTCTCTATTTCTCTCTTTCTCTGTCTCACATCGACTTTTTCTTTCCCCTCTCCCTTTCTCTCTCCTCCTCTCTCCCTTTCTCCCCTTTCTCCCACCTTCTCCACACCTTTCTCTCTTCCCACTCTTTGTCTCCCTCCCCCTTCTCTTTTTCTCTCCCTCTCTCTCCCTCTTTCTGTCTTTCTCTCACACTCGCTCTCTTACTCTCTCTTTCTCTCTCTCCCCTCTCTTTGTCTCCCTCTCCCTTTTTCTCTCCTCCTTGTTCTCTCCCTCTTTCTGTCTCTCTCACCTTCTCTATCTCTCTTTTTCTCTACTCCCTCTTTCTTTCTCTCTTCCCATTTATGTCTCCTTCCCTTTATCTCTCCCTCTCTTTCTGTCTGCCTCTGTCTCTTTCTCTCTTACAACACTCTCTTCCCTCTACCCCTCTCTTTTTCTCTCCCTCTTCTCCTCTTTCTGTCTTTCTCTCCCCTCTCTTTGTCTCCCTCATTCTCCTTTATTCTCTCTCTCTCTCCTCTCTCTTTCTCCCCTTCCCCCTCTCTCTCTCCCTCTTTCTCCCCCCTCTTACTTTCTCTCCCCCTATTTCCCCCCTCTTCCTCTCTCTCTCTCTCTCTCTCCCTCTTGCTGTCTCTCTTCTCATTCTTAGTCTCCCTCACTAACTCTCTCCCCACTTTCTCTCCCTCTTTCTGTCTCTCTTCCAATCTTTGTCACCATCCCTTTTTCTCTCTCCCTATTTCTGTCTCTCTATCTTTTTCTCTTTCACAACATTCTCTTCCCTCTACCCCTATCTTTTTCTCTCTCTCCCCTCGCTTTGTCTTCCTCTCTCTCCTCCTCCTCTTTCTGTCTCTCTCCCACCTCTCTTTGTCTCCCCCTCTCTTTCTCCTCCTCTGTCTCTCTCTCCCCTCTCTTTCTCTCCTTCCCCCTCTCAGTCTCCCTCTTTCTCTCTCACTCTTCCCCCCTCATTTCTCTCTCTCTCGCTATGTACCCCCTCCCCCTCTCTCTCTCCCTCTTGCTGTCTCTCTTATCACTCTTTGTCTCCCTCACTAGCTCTCTCCCCTCTTTCTGTCTCTCTCCCTTTTTCTCTCTCCCCCTCTATCTCCCTCTCTCTGTCCCCCTCTTTCTCTCTCCCCTCCTCTCTCTCCCTCTCTTCCCCCTTTTTCTGTATCTCCCTCTCTCTATTTCTATCTCTCCCCTCTCTTTGTATCCCTCTGTCTATCCCTCTTTTTCTCTCTCCCCCTCTACATAAATCCTATATTGTCTAAATGTTTTGTATCAGCTATTTAATATATCAGCTTGCAAAATAACTACCCATTATTTTAGGGTGCCAATTAATATACTTAATTATATGGTAATAGTTTGTTTCATTGGTGATTCCATAACATATAACAAAAAAAAAAAAAAGTGCAATTAGTATGTTGTACTTCAGGCCCTTTTTATTTGGGCTGTTCCACGTAATTATTTTCATTCAGGAGAATACATAATGCTTCATAGTGCCTCATCATGGACATAATATAATACCTGAGTTTTAGTAAATAGCATGTAAACCTGACTATAGCTCATGTGCGATGTGCTGCTGTAGCTCGTGGTTTAACTTGCATACTATTAGTAAATTCACAAGCATGTCTAAGAATATCTAATTATACTACAAGAAGCACAACTCTATAAAGATAAAAACATCACAATAAATTAAAAAAACAGATTAAATTATTAAATAGTAATAAAATCCAAATTCAAATTGAAAAATATAATTATTGAATATTCATTGCATAAAATCGTAAATGTTTCCCATACTCATTTCTACTATGTCAGTTAGCTGCTCATATGTGACCCATTTTCCTCATGTGCAAAACCGTGTCAGAAACAACATACTATCGGTTTTGAAACATACAGCATGACTTACTCCTACTTCAAACATATTTTCTAATCCTGTTTATTATTGCAGGCTGGGATCTTATTCAATGATGCAGCTGTCATAGAGAGAACACCCATGCTTTATGACCCATGCCATCCTTGGCTAGATGCAGTGGGAACTAATAGAAAGTAATTTAGACTAAAATGGTTTTGTATATGGTATATATATAGGAGGGAGGATACAATATGCTTGCAAAGAACTGGTGGCTCCAGACACAGGGAAAATTATGCCGCCCAATAGGTGATTAGCTTAAGCATGAGATTTTGATGAAGAACAGGGCTGTTTTTTTTAAACGTGGTTATAGATATACATATAAATAAACTGAAATGAGGAACACATTCTCCTGAATGAAAAGAATTAAGTTGAGTAGCCCAAAGAAAAGAGTGGTTGGAAACATGAATAATTGTGTACTCTTCTAACAATTATGTTTTGTTTTTGTGGAAAACCGCACATTTTTCATTATTATGATGTCACTGATGTAAATGAAAAAATAAGATTTATTACATTATTTGCAAAAGTTTGAAAACATTAGGAAACAGCAGTTTATGTATGTTCAGAGCTTGTTTAGAAAAGGATATATTATGGGATAAAGGCTGGAAACAACCAGAGCAAGACTCCTTTTTAAACAGAGTTTTGAATGTAATTTGGATACAAAATATAAATAGTTTAGGCCTTATTTTTTAAGTAAATATTTGTCAGTTTGTTTAAATAGTTGTTCAACAAAGCTGTAGATGAAATTTATCATATAAATAATTAGAAAAACTGATATAAAATAGCACATTCAACATCATGTCAGTGGTTTATTTAATTTTATTTTTGTGTTGTTTTAAATTACTTTGCATAAAGACAAAAAGTTATTTAAAGCATCCGTTAATGCAAATGAAAATCACATGGTTTAGCACCCATAAAACTAGTTAACAAGGGGATTATAGAAGAAATGAGCTAGTGCTATTGAAATATATGTTTTTACGTAATATTGAACTGTTATGATATAGATAATGGATGGAATGAAGTTTTATTCTATGATATTTATTCAAGGCCATGCTTTAGTAAATAAGCTTCCTAGAAAATCATAGGGACTGGAAAATCACATTAATGCCGGTATAGCCATTATTAACCTAGGACTAAAAATCTTTCTGAACAATGAAGTACATTTTTTTACAGATAAATCCATAGGACTACTTTCTTTATATTTGTAGAGGTTGCATCCTAGTGAACCTTGTAGCCTAAAAAAATGCTAAGTTGAGAGATATGCCCATTGCTGCTACATTTAAAAGGATATCAAAGGGAATTTTACAAAATGATTAAGACCCTGAGAAAGAACACAATTTTATCATTAAGTTATGTAAGTATATGGTAGTATCAAGAAAAATAAAAAGCACATTCAATAAGGTAACAAAGATGCTGAAAATATGGGTTAAATGTGTATGTTACGTAGTTACATAGTTATATAGCTTTCCCACTACAGAAGTGAGGCTCACTGGTCTATAATTCCCTGGATTTGCTCTTGCTCTCTTCTTAAATATAAGTGTCACATTTGCTTTTCTCCAGTCATCTGGTAGCAACCCCATGCTGAATGAATCTTGAAAAATTAAATATAATGTTTTGGCTATTACAGAACCCAGTTCCCTTAGTACCCTTGGATGTATTCCATCAGGACCCGGGGCTTTATTACCATTTATTTTTTCCAATCTCTTTTGGATTACTTCCTGCGTTAACCAATTATTTGGTGAAGGTAGTCTAACCCCCATCTCAACCACTGGTACCTCCCTTGTGTATACAGAAGAAAATAACCTATTTAGCTCATCTGACTTTTCCTGGTCAATAATTATCAGATGGCCTGTGTCACATTGTAATGTTCCTATAGCTTTTTTCCTGGCTTTCTTCTCTTTAATATATCTAAAAAATATTTTAGGGTTAGTCTAACTCTCCTTTGCAACTAACTGTTCATTTTCTATTTTAGCCTGTCTAATCGCACTTTTGCAAGCCTTGTTAGTTTCCTTGAAGTCCTGTAAAGCAGTCTCTGTCCCCTCTTGTTTGTATAATTTAAATGCCTGTTTTTTACTTGATCTTGATCTTTAAATCATTGTCAAGCCACATGGGATGTGATTTACTCCTTTTACTTTTATTTCTACATGGTATATGATGATAAGTATGTATATTTAGTAAGGATTTAAATGTTGTCCATTTATGTTCAGCTCTTTGTCCCAGTCTATACGTTGTTTCGCTACCATACTCATGCATTTTCAAAACAAGGGAGAAAACAGTAATATTCTATGTTAATTCCCCCACCCCATGGTGGATTTAGAAAAAAATGAGGGCACTAACCACCTCTGCTTTGACCGTCCCCTGCTTTGACTGTGCTGCATCCCAGTCTTCTTCTCCCAAAGTGGCTAGCTGCGTTCTTGCGTAGAGCACAGCAGATGGGCTGTGTTCATACGTGCTGCGCACAGGGCCGGATTTACATACTGAAAGAGGAGCAGATATGACACACTCAGCCTGGCACATACACACTCATCCTGTCATATGACACACACAGTCAGCCTGTCACACACATACTCAGCCTGCCACACACACTCACCCTGTTACACACATACTCAGCATGTCATTTCACACACACTCATCCTGTCATATGACACATACAGTCAGCCTGTCACACACTCACCCTGTTACAAACATACTCAGCATGTCATATCACACACACTCAGCCTGTCAAACACATACTCAGGCTGTCATATAACACACACATACACTCAGCCTGGCACACACACACTCAGCCTGTCATATGACACACATACACTCAGCCTGTCACACACATACACTCAGCCTGGCACACAGATACACTCAGCCTGGCACACACACACTCAGCCTGTCATATGACACACACAGTCAGCCTGTAACACACATACTCAGCCTGTCACACAGACTCACCCTGTTACACACATACACAGCATGTCATATCACACACACACACTCACCCTGTTACACACATACTCAGTATGTCATATCACACACACCCAGCCTGTCACACCCATACTCAGCCTGTGATATCACACACATTCACCCTGTCACACACATACAATCAGCCTGGCACACACACACTCATCCTGTCATATGACACACACAGTCAGCCTGTCACACACATACATACACTCACCCTGTTACATACATACTCAGCATGTCATATTACACACACCCAGCCTGTCACACACATACACTCAGCCTGGCACACACATCCTCTCATATGACACACACAGTCAGCCTGTCTCACACATACTCAGCATGTCATATCACACACACTCAGCCTGTTACACACATACTCAGCCTGTCATATCACACACACACACACTCAGCCTGTCACAGACATACACTAAGTCTGGCAAACACACTCTCAGCCTGTCATATGACACACAAAGTCAGCCTGTCACACACACTCACCCTGTTACATACATACTCAGCATGTCATATCACACACACTCAGCCTGTCACACACATACTCAGCCTGTCAAATCCAACACACACACTGAGCCTGTCACGCACATACACTCAGCCTGGCACACACATACACTCAGCCTGGCACACACACACTCAGCCTGTCATATGACACACACAGTCAGCCTGTTAAACACATACACACACTCACCCTGTTACATACATACTCAGCATGTCATATTACACACACTCAGCCTGTCATAGACATACTCAGCCTGTCATATTACATACATACACACCCGGCCTGTCACACACATACACTCAGCCTGGTACACACAGACTCATCCTGTCATATGACACATACAGTCAGCCTGTCACACAGATACTCAGCATGGCATATCACACACACACACAGCCTGTCATAGACATACTCAGCCTGTCATATCACACACATACACACCCGGCCTGTCACACACATACACTCAGCCTGGCACACACACACTCAGCCTGTCATATGACACACACACTCTGCCTGTCACACACACACACTCACCCTGTCACACACATACTCAGCATGTCATATCACACACACTCACCCTGTTACACACATACTCAGCATGTCATATCACACACACTCACCCTGTTACCCACACTCGCATGTCAGATCACACACACTCACTCAGCCTGTCACACACACACATACACTCAGCCTAGCACACACACACACTGAGCCTGTCAAACACACTGAGCCTGTCACACGCATACACATTCACCCTGTCACATGCATACACACTCACGCTGTCACACCCATACACACTCACCCTGTCACACACACTCACCCTGGGTTGAGGTATGCTGTGTGTAGGATGGGCAGCCTGTGAGCAGATCAGATCATCTCTTTCCCTGGCTCCTCCATGTGCTCTGAGGCTTGTTCCGGCACTGCACTGATCTGATCCTGCCCCCCTAGCAGGCTGTTATCCCCCTCCTTCCCAGATCAAGCTCCTTACAGGTGCAAGTATGGAGAAAGGATGGCTGCGGTGTTCCTCCGTGCAGCATTGTTTATTCCTCCTGTGCCACCCCTACCAATATGACTCCTGGGACACTACACCCCCCCCTTGCTACGCTACTGTAGGCAACCCCTGGCACATCATCATTTGACCCCCCAAAGGAGTCACGACCCCCAGGTTGAGAACCGTTGCTATAGACAGAGAAGAGAGAACCAGGAAAGACATGATACCACTGGTCTACAAAACCAGGAGATTCTATCAACCATTTAATAGGTAATTGCAAAAAGAGAAGTTATCCCAGAACAAGGACTGTAACCAATAGAGAGGCAATTAGTCCCTTCTTTAAATGTAATTATAGATTTCCTATACGAGATCCAAAAGAGATAACAAGAAAGGTCTTACATCCTAAATGCCAACAGAGGTCCCTTTAGACACTTTGCAAATACTTGGAAGATAAAAGAGAGATTATTCTTGTCAAGATCTTCAATCATACCATAAAAAGAAAGGCTCTCTATTCTTTCATTTAAACACCACCCAGCAGAACATAAGTAATCCAGTTCCAATACATTATGTAGGAAAATGCATGTTTTCAAACATATTGTATCCCAAAAGTCAAACAAGGAATGAAGACCATCGAAATGGAGATCTTAATATAAGGACTTTCAATATGAAATCTCTAAACTTCCTCTTCACCCAGATCATCAAAAGTACATGATGTGTTCTTTTTTTTGTGGGCGGGGGGGGGGGGTAAATCATCATTTTCAGTTCAACTGCTTGCCATTTGGTCTTGCCAAGGCTCCAAAACTCTTTACAAAACTCTTGGTGTGTCTAATGACAGAATATAGGAAGACACATCTAAGGATCTTTCACTGTTTAGATTATATGCTCATCATAAAGGTCCACTGTGGGTGGATGATAAACTGATCATAAACTCTCTTGTTCCATCTTTCCAATTGTTCATCTTTGCAGTGGTTTATGTCTATGCAAGTTTTTCAAGTCAGATAATGATTTTTTGGCATATTTTCCTCCTACCAAAATACTCATAAGTGTTAATATTTTAATCCCTTGTAGATGCAGATGTCATTAGTTATAATGCTACACGAAAATTGAGGGACTTCTTACAGATATGCAAAGGAACTTTATGTGAAATCTGAGAGTTTTGCGTTTCTTGTATTTCTGCTTGTATTGTTTACATAATTGAATTGCAACAACTGAGACATAAGGAGGAACATTTACTAAGCATTTTCTCACCAGGGATGAGGTGAGAAGAGTTGATATAACATGAGAAGGGATGTTGTTCCCCATAGGAAATAGTATAAAGTAAATCAGGAGATAACATGAGATGCACTTGAGATGCTTAGTAAATTTCCTCTCAAGGTAGTAAGGTGTACATGTTGGAGAGGTTATGTTAGAGTGAATTATCCTAACAGCAATGTATAGGTACTGTTGATACTTCTCTGAAAACCAAGCCATATGGAGATACTTTATTTTCTCTGATTCCAGTATTTGTCATCTTTTATATCAACTAAGCTTTTTAGAGATGTATATGAATTGTTACTTACTACATTATAAGGCATATGGATGTATAGCTGATTTCTTGAGCAAGACAAGTGTTTGTAGGCTCTTTGTAGAGTTTAGATTAAATCAGTCCTCCCCCCCGATACCTTACACCAATAGAACTGTAAATGTATAAATGTTATCAATGCTTTCTTCCAAATTCCTCAAAAGTCTTCATTGTGAGTACAACTAAACATATTTCAAACCAGATATACCTTGCATTATGCTGCTGAAACTGCAAGTATGTGGTCATTTTTTCTAAAGAAAGGGAATGAAATAAGGACAAGAGCAAAACCAGATGTGGCTTTAGGGCATATGCAAAGTAAGCCTTTGTGCACTGTCCAACAGTCTCTAGTCTATCCATACAAACGTCAGACCAATTACGTTAGAAGTGTCTTAACAAGAACACTTGAATACCAAATTATATCTTGGTAGCATGATAACACCATATTTACTTACATACAATTGAGTGCAATGCTATTAGCCCTATTAAATTCCCTCAATGTGTAAAACCGTAACCCGTAGCGAAGCCCGCAAGACTTGCCGCTATTAAATTTGAACTCCGCTGCCCATAAATTCTTTAATCTGTAAAGCCCGTAACTGTTACGTTCCAATCACGCTATTAAATTGCAACAAATTCACTGGCGTTCAAGCCTGTAACCCGCAAATGGGGCCAAAAAGCCAACGGGTACTAGAGAGGACCCGCTAGTGGGTTAATGTCCTATCCGTAGCAACGTAAATGCAAATATACACACACTTCTGTACTTATAGGTAAAGGGAAAGTGATGTTAAGTATTAAAATTAATAGCACAACAACTCAAGCTGGCAAATCTGCAATATAAATTACTTTATTTTCAGTGTAATTTCCGTGCAATATCGATCCCAGCAATCATTGTGTTAATACATATAATGGAAGTCGCATGGACTAGAATATCATATTTACGGCTTTATCAATATTGCATTATGTCTGGAATGTGGGTCTGATTGAAACTCGTAATTGAAGCGCGTAAGACTATAAGAAAAATCTAACCTCCATTTCTCAGTGACGAAATGATGATGATCTCTGTTGCCATTGGCTCCATCTAAACTCGTAACTACGGGTTTGACTAATTGATCATGTTACATCCAACGTGCGACAATTGGTTTACGGGCTTCGTCTCAAGCCTGTAACATGCGCCATGGTCTAATTTAATAGCTCTGTAACTCTGCCAAATGTCAAGCCCGCAGCTGTTGCAGGTCTCACGTTGCCACTTGGAAATTAATAGGGCTGTATATGTTGTATGTTTGCACAACATTTTAAACATGCCTTAAGAGGAAAATTGGAGGTAGATAATGATAGAAAAAAATTAAGTTTCTCAAAAATGTTGCAAGAAAGGTAGAGTCAATCCTCCACTATTCATAAATGTTTGTATAATTATATCCAGAAAGGCATCAAATGTATGCGCTAAGTGTATATATGAGAACAACAAAAGGCTGATGAATTAATAGGATAATATTGGAGAGGGTAACTGTTTACTAAGGGAGTAAATCCATTGCAGCAAATAAATATGTTACCCTACACTATTTGTAGTTTGTAGGTATAGAAACAGTATTGCTACTTTAGCCATTTCACCTAAAAGTCACACAAAATAAAGTATGAAAGTGTTGAGGCTTTCCATAGAATAAAATAAAGTGCCTCTAGACAGAAGCTGTCATTATATCTAAGGTAATCAAGGGATTTGTATTCTTGAAATTTGACATACTGTTGTTAAACAAAGAGATACCTTCTAGCTGTTACAAATGGAGAATATCACACCAATCTAATCTGACAGGTAATTTATTACCTCCGCATTCTTCTACAATCTCAAAAATGCATACATTTAAGGAACAATGTATTGACAATATATTTTAATGTAAGTAAAAAATAATTTGATAATGGAATTCAGTCCAAATAGAAAAAAGTTAATACATTTCTTTAAATAAAATAAAAAAGATAATTGATAGCATCACTCTGAATGTCTACGAAGGAGTAGTGTAGTCTATTGATTTATCACAGATCATAAAATTAGTGGCCTTGGTTCAGATCACATAGCTAGGTTTTATCAGAAATCAGCTCTGATCTCTCCACATCAGGATTACCCTTTGAAACATTGTGCCTAGATTGGAGCGTTAAATAATCCAAAAATAGTATTTTTGGCTATGTACAGCAAAAGATATTGCATACGCCTAGAATTGATAGTGAGGTCCTAATATCATGATAGTTAATAAAGCTATTTCCATACAGATAATACTATAATCTCCCTCTTAAAATGCCATTTTTGACTTGCAAATAATTTCCACTTCAAAGTGGAATGTTTATTTTTACTAAAATGTTTTTTTTTTTTTTATTAATTTACAATACAGTTTTCATTTTCACAACTTCTGTCATTTAGTGCATTATGGCAAGAGTTTAACAATAGCTTTGTATAAGTATCAGACGCTCCCTGTGACACATTATCAACTGGAAGTGTCAACTGCAGCCATTCAGACTAGAGGGAGTACATTATTTCTGCACAGAGCTCCATTACTGGACTAGTCCCGTCCCTTGACACTCATAATTACAGTCTGTCAGTAGTGTTGTTATCTGTAGCATTTCATACCTACCTTTTATATGCATGCTAAATGTGTCAGTTCCATGCAGCAGATGTTCCAAATGTATAGATTAAAAATATAGGCAATAAAAAGCACTTTATGAATTGAATATTATTTTAAACAATATATTTTTCTACAGTAAACGTACATTGCAATTGCCAGCTCTCCGTAGTCCTGCCTAAACTACCTATTCTATTATTTTCCATAGACATTGTATGTTAAACTAAATACTGGGCATATTCATGTACCAGGTTTTGTTTTAAACACAATCTATGCAACATCCAAGTTATTTTTCATATCTATTTCTTAGTCCAATGTTCCTCACTATTTCTCAGTAGCAGTCAGACCTGCTTGTCCATATCCTTTATTAGATGTTTAAGGATCTGAAAATCTGGATGTCCTAATAGGAGCCTTGATTTGCAGCCAGTTTACTAAAAAATGTTAGGATATGCTCTTGAGCCTATCTACTCACAGCTCCTGGACCAAAAATAGGGGATGGAGAGAAGTGGAGCAAAGCTAAAGTTCAAATGTCAGTTTTAAAAGCTACACATTTTCTTAAAACATTTTTTACAAATCAGTTATTAAATAAACAAATGGAGCCCTGTTACTTAACAACTACAGTGACTTCATGACTAAGCAGTATAGCTATTTTATGGCACCATAAACCATTTCAAAACCTAGATTACATTTTCCTTTTGGATATACTAATTTAAACCAGGTTCACAACATGACTTCTCTTGTAGTATTACTTAGTTATAGAAAGCAGTCATTCTAGTAGTTGTCAAGGGAACTAACTAATGATAATTATAGGGGCTTGTCCCAGTGTAACATATATCTGGCATGGGGATTTTTCCCAAGAAAGAGCCTACCATTGTGCATGCTAGTCATTATAAGGTGGTTGCACCACATGAGATGGATCAACTGTCCTTAGGCTGAGCCCAACCATTGAAGCAGTGTCCAAATCCTTGGGATATTCTGGGTCACAAACTTAAGTCAGAAAACAGCATATCATTGGATTATTAGAACCTTTTTTGTTCATCTTGATAGAAGGAGGAGGATTGTGCAAATTGACAACCACATTACTGTCACCTTGGGATTACTCATTCCATATTGCTTGCTGATCACCAAAATATGATGCAACATGTGCGAAGATGCAGAGTACAGCACCCAGTTAGGATGATGGATCAGTAAAGTTTAGGTAAAGGAAGTGATTAAAAGCCATCCTCACATGTTGATATGTCTTAAGAGATCCTCCTGATATAGGTTCTTCCTGCAAAGGTTGACAATAAATATCTTTTAACTTTAGTTGGCATAGTGTTAACTAAAGGTACCCCAGCTACCCACACTCTAGAAAATAACTTTCATTTTACTGGATTCCAGCTTTAACTATGCTTTTTGTTGGGAAGCAGCCCTGACCCTTTACTGTTGGTTATAGATAGGCAGTTACTTGGATTGTATAGTGTATTCTATTGCATACAACTGCCAAAAAGCTTAAAGTAAAAATTGATGCCAGCTAAAGGAAATAGTTTGGAATGCAACATAAACGCATCACTTTATTTTTTCTTGATTAATCTTGTTTATTTTATTTTATTTTTAAAAAATCAGCCCATATTTTATTATTATTATGGTGTATGAGAACCACTTTTATGTATTTAATGGATAGTGCTTCTTGTGTTTTTTAGTATCGCTATCGCTGTAAGGCAAATTTTGGCAAACAGGCTCAGAAACATAAATCACATCCTTAACAGTGATTTGTCATCAACATTTCCTGATCAGTTTTGCAAAGATATGTAATAGGAGGTAATTGTATGTATGTGCAAACAAATGACACAATGCATTGGCTGTATCATATCTGCCAAACCAAGTTCTAGCCAAGCAGCTGCATACATTAAAATGATCCCTGGCACCATCTGAGAGATCATAAATCAGCTAAAAACATACTTTTTTTTCCAATTAGTAAGGTTTAAGGAAAAAATGGGAAATGAATATGTGTCTACTACATGAATGACATCTTTATGTGAAGGAAAATACAACAAACCTTTTTTGTTTGAATTAAGTTATATATGTGTATTTTTGTCCTGCCATCAAGAAACATATTTGAACAATGGTTTTAAAGTAATTATTCATTTAAGAATATCCCATGTCCTAACTGTCCCAAGGGATACATTGGTTATTTGTTGGTTGGAAAAATATGTATTCAGAATGAATGTGAATAAAATGTGTTGCGTGTATTTGCAATTGACATCAAATAATAATTTACTTAACAGTGATTCTCAAATCATAACAAATGAATGTGTAATATGTGCAGTGTCAGATTTAGTCATTCAGTTATAAGTCCCAGGAAAGGAAATAAATATTCAAAGATCTCGCATTAGTGGATACATTCAACCATTTTGATCTAGGCACTGGCTGTTTAACTTGAAGTGCCCCAGGGGACCACCTTGAGATCCAGAATATTTAGAACAGGAATATCCCATATGTACCACACAAAATGTAATCTAGTACAACACTGTTTAAGTATAATAGTACAAGTGAAGATAAAATGACGTAATAGTACAAATAAAGATGAAACCTAATTTAAATTTGATACAACAATGAGTATGAATTACAAAATATTTGTATAAGACATACGTTACTATAGATAAGAATTGAAAAAGATTATGATATTATGAATGGATGAAAAAAATCTAATTGAAATTGAAATGTATTTTTTTCTGAAGTTTAACATTGCCAGACCATCATGTACATTTTAGAGGTGTTATGCAATATACTTCGAGCCTCATTCAATTGCTGCGATTTTGAGATCCGGGCTCGCAAGTATAGGTCGCAAGTTATTTTGCTATTCAATTGCCTTCCGTTTGAGGGCTGATCGGGTTACGTGCTGCGGGATGCGATTCATTGCGATTTGTAAAATCGCAAGCTAATGCCCTCCAAGCCTTTGATCTTTCACGGCCGCTAGCGTCCTGAAGGCTAAAATCGAAAATCGCTATTCGATTGCTCTGATCCCCCCTCGCTAACCACTCCGTCAAGCCCGCAAATGGCAAATATCTAACCACAAGCTACTGGTACCAAGGAGATCTCGCAAAGTGCTTAATGACAAATCGGAGCACTTTCGAAGCAAATAAAAAAGCTAAACTTTTATGAAGAGAGAAAGTAATGTTAGGTCTTAGAATTAATAGCACAACATTCTCCAATACTTTATGTTATACTTTCATGTTATATCGAGCACGGCAATCAATAAGTCCTACTGGCTTCAACCTCCAAGCCCGTAGGACTTTGAAATCCAACCTTCATTTTCTTCAAAGTTCTACGGGCTTGGAGGTTGAAGCCCGTAGGACTTCAAAAATAGAGG
>JAPZIH010000871.1:0-132100 GCA_027410445.1 Discoglossus pictus | reverse complement strand
TTCTCTCTCTCTCTCCCCCCTTCTCTCTTCTCTTCCCCCTTTCTCTCTCTCTCCCCCTTCTCTCTCTCTCTCCCCCTCTCTCCTCACTCCCCCCCCTCTCTCTCTCTCTCCCCCCCCCTTCTCTCTCTCTCCCCCCCCTTCTCTCTCTCTCCCCCCCTTCTCTCTCTCTCTCCCCCCTTCTCTCTCTCTCCCCCCTTCTCTCTCTCTCCCCCCCTCTCTCTCTCTCCCCCCTTCTCTCTCTCTCCCCCCTTCTCTCTCTCTCCCCCCCTTCTCTCTCTCTCCCCCCCTTCTCTCTCTCTCCCCCCCTTCTCTCTCTCTCCCCCCCTTCTCTCTCTCTCCCCCCTTCTCTCTCTCTCCCCCCCTTCTCTCTCTCTCCCCCCCTTCTCTTTCTCTCCCCCCCCCTTCTCTTTCTCTCTCCCCCCCTTCTCTCTCTCTCTCCCCCCTTCTCTCTCTCTCTCCCCCCTTCTCTCTCTCTCTCCCCCTTCTCTCTCTCTCTCCCCCCTTCTCTCTCTCTCTCCCCCCCTTCTCTCTCTCTCTCCCCCCTTCTCTCTCTCTCTCTCCCTTCTCTCTCCCCCCCTTCTCACTCTCTCTCTCTCTCTCCCTTTCCCTCCCCTTCTCTCTCTATCAAACAACAGTGTAAAGCACTAGTTTAAAGTATCCAAGTCCTTTTTTGATCAATTTTCAAAATGTAAGCATCTTTCCACCATACCTAAGAGAGCACTGTGTTCCTTTAAGATGGGTTTGTGTCCAACATACATATTTATATAAGCTTGTATACGTATACTTACAATGATTTGCTCCTAGGCTGCTGAACCAGGAATATTTGTCTCTCATTTATAAGCGCTGGGATAAAGTAAAACATGGGTATGACACTACATAATGTGACAGACTGGTACACAGGGAGTGGATGTCCTTGAGCCAACACATGACACTTTTATACAATATGCTTTTCATGAATGAAAGTTTGCATTTTTACAGAATAAAGAATTCATGAAACGTGAAAAATGTGAAGTCATTAAAATGGAGAAATAATGGCTTGGCAAGTAATTGAAAAGAGAGTAGAGGGTTAATTTAATGATTAAGTCTGTGGGTGAACAATGGAGGTGATAGTGCAGAAACGTGAACTAAGAAGTAATACAAATCTTAGGTAGGTGGGTGTGGACAGGGTGGATGGGAGGGCATTGTAGAGGAGATCACAGGCAGAAGAATGGTGGTTTGTGATGCCCAAGGTCTGGAGAAAAAAGAAACTAAGGTGGATGGAACTGGAAAAGATGTCATTTAGTCCGTCTCAGGACTGACAGCCTTATTGTGTGCACTAAGCAGTGATTTTTATAGTCCTTTCCATGATTTCCCTTGAAGCTAATCTAGGGTTAATCCCTTCCTTCTGCAGTAAGATCTGGGTATTTTAAGCACAACGCCTGCACAAATTCATTTTCTTAATTACCCACTGAGATAAACTGCCAATTTCTGCCACTCTGTTAGTTTTTTGTTCAAGAGGGGGGAGCAGGCACGCTCCAGGCTTCTATTTATAGTCGCTCTGCGGTGCTCTATTCTAATGTATCACAGAGATTTATAGGGGAGAAAAGCTTGAATAAGAAGGGAGAGATCGCATGAGAGCAGCCCACCCACATCACTACTACATACAAGGGCTTTCAAAACTGTAAATCATCAAGGGATAAAAGTCTTAGTATTAAGACACTAGCACATAACTTACCCTGCTACATTTTAGAGAAATAAAATGTAACTTTTATTGGTAAAAAAAACCAATACAAAACAAACAAAAAAAAAAAAATATATATATATATATATATATATATATATATATATATATATATATAATGATTTACTGAATACAGTGGGCAATATGCACAACAGAGAAGAGGGAAAGAGCGCACAGATTCTTAGTGCCTAAGGGCCTCATTCTATTATCGGCCGTAAATCGGCCGTAAGGCTGCGATTCCTTGCGGGGGTTCAGTTAACTCGCGATTCTATTATACGGCCCCGCAAGGATCTCCTTTTACGGCCGGCCGCATATCTTGGAACCGGCCATAAGCTGTGAAATATAAAAACTCAAAAATAAATTCAAGCCTGCACTGTACAGCTCTGTAAATGCTAGGGATCATATTGGGGGACATGAGGATTAAAAGTAACCCCCTCTCAAGCTTGCACATCTGCCCAAACCCGAGTTCAAATTAACTGTTTATTTTCCGGCTGCGGCGTGGGCGTGTCTGAGGTGCTCCAAGCACTCTGGACTTTTTACATGGATATTTTACGGATATTAAAAAAATATATTTTACGGATTTGAGTGTAGGATAATTATGTGCTATTTTTTCTAACACCTAAAATCCCTTTATAGTCTTCTCAAAGTGCAGGATGGCTTTATTTGAGCTATTTTATGTGCTTAATTGGTGCTAGCGAGACCTCTTTCCTGCAAGTAAGCTGCGGCTCGTTTTTAGCCTTGCAGAGAGGTTTCCCGGAGCAATTGAATTGCAAATCTCTTGCGGCCGTTTTAGATCAAAGGCTTTCCTCTGGCGCGAGCGGCCGCAAGAGATAGCAAGGCACCGGCCGCAAGCCTGCCGGAGCCTCCGGCCGTAAGGGAATAGAATAGCAGAATAGCTTGCGGCCGGTCCTTGCGGCCCCGCAACGGCTGCGGCCGCTAATAGAATGAGGCCCTAAGTCACTTTATATATGTTGACAGACAATCAGTATGTCCCAATATTCGTTCAAACTCTCACCTAGGACAACCTCAAAAATTCTGATGTGTACAATACACACAGACAAATCTGTTAAGCTGGCCAAAAGATGAATAGGATTCTCAGAGTAAGTGTAATAAATAATTTTTATTGATATAGATACATAATCAGTAAAATAAAAAATATAAGTTATAGAAGACTAAAACGCGTTTCTCTGTTATTCCTACGGCTTCCTTAGTCAGCATATAATATCTTATACTCCTATGTATGGGTCGCAGAGTGTGTGTTGCATGAAAGACTTGGAGAAAGTAATGAAACTTGTCTAGCTTTTAAATTACTCCTCTAAGGGCCCTATTCTATTGGCCAGATCGTAAATTTATTCACATATAAAACCATTCTTAATAGTGCAATATACATAGTTACATAGTAATTAAGGTTGAAAAAAGACTTTCAGTCCATTAAGTTCAACCTTTTAAGATCTCCTGCAATATGCAGATTAAATATTTATGAATTAGTTGTTAATTATTAATCAATTATTTAATTATTATTTTATTTTTATTTTTTTAATTATTAATCAATCCAGAGGAAGGCAAACAGAAAAAAAAGTGAGACTTAGCCAATCGTCTCAAAGGGAATTTTTTTTTAATTCCTTCCTGACCCCAGATACTGGCGATCGGATTTCTCCCTGGATCAATACTGTCTCTAATTATCCATGATAAGCCTGAATTCCCTTTTAATTAGAAATAAATCCAGTCCCCTTTTAAAGTTATCTATCGAATCCGCTGTCACCACCTCCTCTGGTAGAGAATTCCACACATTAACCGCCCTTACTGTGAAGAACCCTTTTCTTTCTTTAAGGTGGAATCTTTTTACTTCTAACCTCAAGGGATGTCCTCTTTTCAGTTGAAACCCTCTTGGTACAAAAAGCTCCCTTGACAAATCTTTATACTGACCCTGGATGTATTTATATAAGGTAATCATATCTCCTCTTAGGTGCCTTTTTTCTAGAGAAAATAAGTGTAATTTGCTTAGTCTTTCTTCATAACTTAGCCCCTCCATTCCCCTTATTAGTTTTGTTGCCCTTCTCTGTACCTTTTCCAACTCTAAAATGTCTTTTTTATGAGGTGGTGCCCAAAATTGTCCTCCATATTCCAAATGAGGGCATACTAGGGATTTGTATAGTGGCAGAATTATATTTGCTTCCCTGGCTTCTATACCCTTCTTAATACATGCTAATATTTTATTTGCCTTTGCAGCTGCTGCTTGGCATTGAGCGCTGTTACCTAGGTGGTTGTCCACAAGCACTCCCAAATCCCTTTCAATATCTGATACACCTAGATTTGCTCCATTAGGATTATAAATTGCATGGCTATTTTTCCTTCCCAGATGCATAACTTTACATTTATTCATATTAAATCTCATCTGCCATTTAGATGCCCATTCCTCAATTTTATGTAAATCCCTTTGGAGGGAAAGCACATCACTATCTGATTTAATTACCTTGCACAACTTCGTGTCATCAGCGAAAATGGAGACACCACACTCCAATCCCACCTCTAAGTCATTATTAAATATGTTAAAAAGGAGAGGACCTAATACTGAACCCTGAGGAACCCCACTTACCACATTAGTCCAATTGGAGTATGTTCCATTTACAACAACCCTTTGCTTCCTGTCTTTTAGCCAGCTCTCAATCCATGAGCAGATATTTACTGCAATTCCTGTATCTCTTAGTTTGCACAATAGTCTCCCATGTGGCACTGTATCAAAAGCCTTTGCAAAATCCAAAAAGACTACATCCACTAAGTTGCCTTGATCCAGGTTCCTAATAACCTCCTCATAGAAACTAATTAGATTTGTTTGACATGACCTATTCCTCATAAATCCATGTTGACTCCTACTTCTAATCCTGTTCAAATAGACATGTTCTTGTATATTATCCCTTATTAACCCTTCTAAAAGCTTCCCCACTACAGAAGTGAGGCTCACTGGTCTATAATTCCCAGGATTTGCTCTTGCTCCCTTTTTTAAATATAGGTATCACATCAGCTTTTCTCCCGTCATCTGGTAGAGACCCTGTGTTGAGTGAATCTTGAAAAATTAAATATAATGGTTAGGCTATTACAGAACCCATATTCTATTAGAGATTCTCATTCCGATTACGAGTTGCCCGCCCACAATCACTACAGGCCAGCCAAAGACCCAGATTTGGGCTTAGAACTCCATTGGTTTTAGCAAAGCTATAAAAAAAAATGGGCGCTGATGAATTAAAGTTACCCAAAATCGATATTCTATTAGACCCGGAGCTCTAGCTTACCAATAAAGTCTGACCCGCAACTGAAAAAAGTATCAGATTTCTGTCAAAAAAATTACGAGTACTAAATAGGACTCGCAAGGGCTTTTTCAAAAATGTATTAGAACTAGAGTTGAACTGCTTGCCTCCACCACATATTAGGTTATCAACAGATAGGAGGAACTAGCTATCCTTGCCAAGCAAGATAAAACAATTTAAAACACGAAGCTGCCAATGAAGAACATCTGTTTTTGTGTTGATTTAAGCCTGTGTCTGTCCAATAAGTACTGCCTCTCAGTCAGATCAGAGTTGCTCCCTCCCCTAGATGACCTCATTAGGGTTGGAGACAAGCAGCTCAAGTGTCACATTGCAGTAAGTAATCCTGCAGTCTCTCTATCACCTGGGAAAGGTAGGATTAGTCCATATTACAACAGTTTTTCCCCCCCCCCGCGTTGTTCAGTTGTTTCTGACTCTCCGTGACCTCATGGATCATAACACACCAGGCACATATGCCCTTGGTCATGCTGCTCCACTTGGTTTTCATGGCAGAGATACTGGAATGTGTTGCCAGTTCCTTCTCCAGTGGGCCACAGCATACAGCTCCTGGTATTCTTAGGTAGTCTCCCAGGGCTTCAGGTGGTGTGACCTCTTGGTTCCCTAACTTGAATCAAACCCAGGTTGTAGAGGTGAAAGCACTGAATCCTAACCACTGGACCACCAGGGAACCCCACAACATGTTAACTTTAGGCGTATCCTAATTATTTCCTAATTAATTCTGTTTTTGCATGCTTATATTTCTATGGGAGAAAAAACACTATGTTCTAATGGCTACATCTCGAAGGGTTAAGCAACCATATACCGTATATACTCGAGTATAAGCCGAGTTTTTCAGTCCTTTTTTTAAGGCAAAAAAGGGCCCCCTCGGCTTATACTAGAGTCACTCTCCCCCTCGTGTCTCTCTAACCCCCCCCTGTGTGTCTCTAACCCCCCCGTGTGTCTATAACCCCACCGTGTGTCTCTAACCCCCCCTGTGTGTCTCTTTCCCTCCCCCCTCCTCAACCTAAACCCCCCTACTCCACCTAAACCCCCCTAAATACCTCCCCCCTCTCCCCTCACTTACCTGCTTGTGCTCCGGCCTCCGCTCCTTGACCCGGCGCCGGCGCGCATGTGACGTCACATGCGTGCCGCGTCATTAGCATATACCAGATTATCCGGCACTCAGCAAACCAGGACCCTCAAGCAACCGGTGACTGGCTAAATTCCCCATTTGCTAGAAACTCACGATAATGAGGCATAATCCGCCACTATCCGCCAGTTCGAGACTGCACAAAAAAAACTAACTTTTTTCTTATTTGTATTTTTTCTGGGCCTAAATGGCCCAGTTTAGGTACTAATGCCTTTTTAAAGGCATTTTGAGGGGTTTTGTTTGGTTTAAGGGTCGTTTAGACACTTTTTTTTCTGGTCTCCCGATTAACCGGATACTTCACTTATCCGGCATTCGGGAGTCCCCGTGGGTGCCGGATAAACGGGGTTTTACTGTATATAAAAACATATTGCACATTGTCTAGTTGTTCATAAGAGAATATTGTACTATAAATATAACCCTTCACAAGGACCAATGCAAAATTAAAAATATATATATGTTTTTAAACTTTTAGTCTTACTAATAGCATAATTAAGCAGGAAAACATTCATACAGATAGTTTGTAATCCAAAAAAATATACATTTTGATGCTGGGACCTGGGGGAATCCATGATATATCGGCAAGAGTTGTGTTTGTTAGAGGGGAGTTTTACATTTCTGGAGAAATATAGTTGCATTTCCTGAAGCAAGGAGTCTTCTTCCGGACCAATGAGGGGGGAGTTATCCAATTATCTTAACAAAAGCTTCTGCACAGATCCCTTCAACATCATGATTCATCTCTAAGGAAGTCAAATAAGAAATACAAATATACTCATACACATTGTCTTCAAAAACTTAGATTTTCCCCAAAAACCTGTTATGAACATGGATTACACAGCTGCTAATATGACAAGTGTTTTTTTCTTAAACTACGCTGGTCCTTTAAGTGTCAATTTGAGCAGTATGATTGGTTACTTCATTAAAAGTCTACTGTAGTGGACAAACAATAAGGTTTAATTTGTTTATTTAGTAACGGATTAATAATCAAATAAGCATTTGAAGAAAACAAATTCAGTGTATCTTTAAAAAAAACTTACATTTGAACTTAGCCGTGTACGTTTCGTCAGACGTGCTTCTCTCCACCACCTGTTAGGTGTATAGGGGTTTAAAGGAATTTACCCAGCAGTCTGTTCTAAACACTAACTATTTTTTCTGACCAAGGTAGGTTTGACTGCAGGAAAGGGGGCATTGGATAAAGGCTCCTGCTAGGACAACCTCCTGGGCAGATCCTCTTCCACCAAATGGACACATGATACTGATTTTGAGTTTGTCGCTAGACTGATTTTATTTTTTTTCTCAAGTCATTTTCTTACTAAGCCGTTCTCAAATAAAGAAACCCAGATGTATGAGCATATTTGCTAGGCACTCATTCTAAATAAATGAATGGCTACTAAATAGTACGTATTTTTGCTAGTCTCTGAAATGCACAATACTGACAGTTGGCTACAAGGTCATATTAACTGCATGCCCAGAGCCCCTCTCTCCGCAGTATTTCAGTCACCGTCTAGTTTATTATTTGCTGCGGTTTGCAGTTTTATTATCGGTCACACCAGGAATAATCAATAGCAATCTTACTGAATCTGCTAGTGGTCAATATCTACTAAATCACACCTAGAGAACAAACATTAACTCTTATTTTGGTATATACTACATTTCACCTTATGAGTTGAATATATATAGTTGTGAGCATACGAGTCGTTGCCTTCGGCGCTCCTTGCCAGCAACTGAGACCCTTGCAAAATTTACGTTGTAACACAAAGAAAATACGAGACGCCTAAACGACCCATTACGACCTCGCAAAAATCGGCTGCAACACGCGCACATGAAAACATGAAAAATACAACAAATACACACAACAAATACATAAAAAACTTACTTACAGGAAGAGGGAGCATCCAGGACCCCGAAAACTAAAGTTACACCTCAATTTAACTCAAATTAAAAGAGTTTAGACTCTAAGCGAGAGAAAAAATGGCCGCCGAAGAAAACGAGGCTACAGCAGTCTAAAGACGCAAAACACCTACCAAACACCTACGTATTTGACGAAAAACACCTACGAGATTAAAAAACAAGGACGCAACCCGCGCAACCCCAAAAACATTACAAACACAATAAATACAAACAACAAACACATAAAAATGTTACTCACAGCAAGGGGGCACTGAGGACCTGCGCAAGTGAAGTTACACCTCCATTTAAGCACAAATTTCGCAGTTTAGAGACCCGAAAATCACCTAAGCGAGAGAAAAAATGGCCGCCGAACAAAACGAAAACGAGGCTAAAGGTCCCTAAACACGCAAAACACCACCAAACAGCGACGGATATTCCCGAAAAAGTCGCACAACATAGAAAACGAAGGACGCTAAATCAGCCACATTATATACACCAAACACCATTAGCTCACTTACAATTTCATTGCCGTCATTTTTTGACGGGCAATTCGCTAGTATGTGTATAATTAGTAAATAAATAGTACATATGTGGTCACATTTGAATGTCTAAAACAAGTTAAAAAACTTTCATGACCGAGAAATGCAGTTGTTACACTGCATTCTGGGAACCTTGGAAGGGACATGCAAAATGTGCCCACAAAGGCTTTGCTCTTGCAATCCATAACCATATGAAACATGACTTCCCTTAAGGGTTGGATTATACACAAGCTAGGAATCCCACCCATCTTATGATGGGCTGAAGTGATAGAAGCCCTCCACGGTACAGAAAATGAATAGTACATTTGTTATTCTATTCAAATATATATATATATTGTCATTAATAATCAGCTTTGGATAATAATCCACTTGAACAAAAAAAGATTCATGGACATGTTTATAAAGTCTTTTTTTTATTTATTCAATAGATTATTTATTTGCTATACTACTTCATCCTGTCTGTTGATTGATAACAAATCTTGCGTATGTCTGGTAGTCAAAGTTTTAAGTAGCCCACCTCACTGCTCCCCCTCTGTTTCCATAGCAGCAGAGAAGACTCTTGTAACAGCTAGGCCGAAGCCTCCACTTTCCCCGTTTCCATACCAACATGCAACTGAAGTGACACATGGAATCCGTGAGGTTTATACAGTTAGTCCGAGTTGCATTTTTTGCCTGAGTAACTTGTGTTGTTGTGCTTGGAGACAGCAGTAAGGGCATGACTCTGAGTGCAAGTGTACTCGGTGCTTCTAATAAATGAGTTCTCGCCCTGAACTGTAGCAAGTACACCATACTTGAGTAATTTTACCCAAATCAAAGCCACTCAGAAGACAGGAGGTTCGAATCTAAAAGCAGATCGTCTTCAAAACTTGCAGCTTGTGGAGACGTTAAAACATTACTGCAATTGAACAAATAAAGGGGAACATATTCCTATGTTTTCTGTGAATAAGGAATGTTAGGTGGTGTCAGAAAGAGTTGTTTGTTCTAAAATATCCAGACATATTCGAGGCAGTCCTTCTGTATAATATGTGATTATGTGACCGCTCTGAAAAGCTGTGTTCTGCTAGTAACAGAGAGAACAGTTATGTCAAAAGTAGAGTGATGGGGTTTTACCCTCCTAAAGAGAAAAAAAAGGTCAATAGTTTTGAATCCTGAGATAAAGGACCAGCTTTGTCTTGCATTGGGGACCTGCTTAGCACTGAACATTACAATCTTATTCTCCTTGGATAGACATAGGTTTGGGTAACTGCAGATAGTTGTATCTTAAGTTGCCTTGATGGTGACAATGTTTTGTTATAGACTTTGGGGTGTCGGTGAATGTTAAAGGGGTTTTGCAGTCATTGTATACGACTGATAGGTTGGATAGGACCACAGTCTGAGAAGAGAGAATATTTGTTCTAAAAATTTAAATCTCAGACCAAATGGGAAATTTTAGAGCTGGAAAAAGTACAGAGGAGGGCAACAAAACTAATAAGGGGAATGGAGGGGCTAAGTTATGAAGAAAGACTAAGGAAATTACACTTATTTTCTCTAGAAAAAAAGCGTATGATTACCTTACATAAATACATCCAGGGTCAGTATAAAGATTTGTCAAGGGAGCTTTTTGTGCCAAGAGGTTTCCAACTGACAACAGGACATCCCTTGAGGGTAGAAGTAAAAAGATTCCACCTTAAAGAAAGAAAAGGGTTCTTCACAGTAAGGGTGGTTAATCTGTGGAATTCTCTACCAAAGGAGGTGGTGACAGCGGATTGGATAGATAACTTTAAATAGGGACTGGATATGTTCTTAAATCAGGTTTTTCCTGCATATTTAGAGAGTTAGTATTGATCCAGGGAGGAATCCGATCGCCAGTATCACTTTTTTCCCTATTTTTTTTTCTTTCTGTTTACTTCCTCTGGATCAATGATCAATTAATCCCCATATTGCAGATCAGAGGAGATCTAAAAAGGTTGAACTTGATGGACTAAAAGTATTTTTTTAACCTCAAATACTATGTAACTATGTAATACTACGGACACATTGTATGCATGAGCTATGGAGGGCGGACCTTTGCCGGTACTGTTTCAGTGCGTAATAAACTGAATTTATTTATGCAAATAAATACTTAGTTTATCTTAATATAAAAAAAAACAGGGAACCTTCCATGTGCCTTTCATCAGTGACAGCTCTTCCTTCAGACTAGCTCTAATGTTTGTGTGCCATTGCAATATCAGGAGGATGTCTTGGCATTGTAGTTGGCATCTTCAGCTAATCCTTAGATACACATTCATCTAGTATCTGTTTGGCACTACCCTACACTGTCCTTCCTAGCAAAGGCATTTATGAGTGAAAGTAAAAAATAAAGAAAATAAGTGTCATTCTTCATATGACTTACTTTCTGGTGCTCTTGTGTCTCCACAGGTCCTACGTGACGTGCTCCTGGACCTGTACCGATTGTTGAAGTTTGTGGTGCAGTGCGAGTCGGACTCTGTGTCTGTGCTTCATGCGCAACTTGGACTGGAGGAGCTGGATCACATCATGAGGGCTTTGCTGTTCCCCCCGCAGAAGCTAGAGAAGAAGATTGTGGTCCTTCCTTAGCAGTTCTGTCTGAAGCTCTCCTTTCAAAGGGCAATACTTGCTGTATCTGTGATATTAAAGCTTTATTCATTCGTCTTTGTGGTGCCAATACGCTGGAGTCTTCTGCTCTTCCATCAGGTCATTTGAGCCTAGAAGGCTCTGGGTCCAATTTTTAGGCTCATATGTAGAGTGTGTTTTAGGGTTCAACTATTGCATTAAGCTAATGCTTCAACCCCCCACCCAGATATTCTGACTCCAGGGCTCACATTATCAACCACTTTTGAGGCCCATATCCTGACCAGAGTTAGCAGATAGCTGGGGCCGTAGACTCATTGGCACCTAACTAGGGAAATAAACAAGCTGACACCATGCCCTTGCTGGAAGTCCTAGCCCACGTGGGGGCAATTAAGCTATTTCAAAGGGTGTTGATTCTGATTTCTTAAGGCAATTGTTCTTTGATATTTAGCATATAAGAATGGTATAAAAAGAGGTGAACTAAAAAATAAAGATGATCTGTCTGGGGCACATATACATGGTGTGTTTCATTTACAGGGAATACTCTTATTATTTTTACTGGGCTATAATCACTTTGTATCCTGAACCTCTGCTGTTATCCCATGAGAAGCCTAGCCCAGAATCAGGCGACTAAGTGTTAATCCCTACAAGTCAAGGGAACAGCAAGAGCCCCAACACTTTGGACCTGCCACAGGACAAGGCCAAACTAATCCTTATGGATTGCCAGGAAATGGATCTGGCAGATCCACAAAAACAGAGACAATTCACAGGGCAATCAGGAGACGGAACAAGCCCTTGGTATACTGACACTGGAGCCAACAGATGCTCCAACCGCTAACAGTCAAGGTAGTAGCAGAGAAGGCAGACTCAAAAAAAAAAAATCCTGCCACAAGGCATCTCCAACAAGGCATGGCCAAACTAATCCTCATGCCTTGCCAGTAAGAGGATTGGGCTGATCCACAATTACTGAAACACCCCATAGGGAGATCAGGCAAAGGCGCAACCCCTGGTATCGGACGCCGGAGCCACCAGTTACTGAGTAGAGGTAGGAAGCAACCACCACTGGGGCCAAGTTTTCCAATACTGGATAGTAGGTCATGCGGGCAAATTCCTGCTAAAGTACCGTTTTCCTACAGGAGTATAATCTTGGTCTTGATGTAGTTTTCTCCACTGCCCTTTCTTTTGGAGATTGTGCCCTTGATACCCTAACTGCACTTGGAGACTGTGCGGGCTTGTTATCACTATTGATCCCCATCAGAGCTTCTCCATGAAGCATGCATTTTGAGCCACGAACTATGACCCACGCCAGATCTTTTTTCAACCCACAGACAGAGACTTGTCACAAAACTATGTATGGCAACATAAAGGCAATAATCCAGTGGAGATCATCACCTCAATGCTGCATTTGGAAGTGGGTAGTAGCTATTACAACCTGCTTTTTGGGGCCAGGATGGGACTCCCCTGACACACACAACCAACAGGACTATGGAACGTTTGTGGTTTGACCAAAGGATGATGGCCACTAGCCACATCATTAGATTGGTCAAAGGGCTTTCGTAATGGCCATCATTACATTGGAAAAGACACTTGCTGAGTTGTAATATTATATGATGTGTTTCCCCCAAACCCTAGCTGTATGCCTTGGACACCTAAGGTCCCTTTCCACCAGGTAATTTGAGCCTAGAGGGCTCTGCGTCCATTTTTTATTTTATAGGGCCATTTGTGTGTAGAATGTATTTTAGGATTCAACTTTTTCATTAAGCGAATACAAATATTCCCCCACTCAGGTTAGACCCCCCCCCCCCCCCCCCACTAGACATTCTGGCTTCACAGCTTACGTTATCATATCAACCCCTTCTGTGCCCATATCCCGACCAGAGAAAAATGGTAACTGGGGCAGTAGACTTATCTGTACCTAGGTTGGGAAATAGACAGGCCCTTGGTGGATGCCCTGGCTCGCGTGGGGGCAATTAAGGTATTTCAAAGGTGTTAGATTTTGATTTGTTAAGGCAATTCTTCTTTGTATGGCATGTAAGAATGGTATAAAAGGTGAACTGACAAATATAGATATGCTCTGTTTGTGACACATATGTATGGTGTGTTTCATTTAGAGGAAAAACTTAATATTTTTACTGGGCTATAATCACTTTGTATCTTAAACCTCCACTGTTATCTTATGAAAAGGGGATTGTAGAACTAGATTGGATCTTCATCCAGAAGTGATGCTGCTCTCCTAGAAGGCGATAGATGAGCCGATGAGATCTGCATGTAGGATTGGTCTCCTTTGCCTTTTCAAGCCAACTGGAGAGCAGATTGTACATATTATGCTGATCCTATGTTCCTGATGATCCTGATATGACCGCCGGTCACCGAGAAGTGGATGATTGTAGTGGAAATGGAAAGACTGGAACTGCAACTGTCAATGTTTTCAGCCTATTCCTTTTTTATTATTTTATTTTATTGCAGCATTTGTATTTTCCTGTCTAATTTAGTTGACAACGATGTCCGCTACACAAATATTTATAAATTTCCTGTACAAAATAATCAGTTTTCACTTGGTTTCAGTGCTCCATTTTCATGTAGCGCAACACTTATATACTTTCAGTGTCCATTTAATCTTGAGATTTCTAGTCCCATAATTCCACGTCTTAGCCAAGCACAGAGGCAGCACTGAGGCCCATGCAGTACTTTCTGGGTCTGCTGTCACTCTCGGGGCTGCTCACTGGCTGGTAGACACTCGTCCCCTTCAGGTGAAGCCATTAATGATGTTTGTGGATGCATTCGAGTGGATGAGAGAATGGCTTGCCTGTTCGTCTCTCCTCTCCTGGATCCTGTTTCAGTCTCTCTAAACAAGGAGATTTTTGTGTTTAAACGAAAAAAAAAGTAGAAAGTATTTTATTTATATCATGGGCGTCAGCCGTTGGAATGGAGGATGAGGGAAGAGGAGCTGAGACGCTGCATATGAAGGTAAGAAGCTCAGGTTAATCTCTATCAACTAATTACTAAATTCAGATAGTATAGAGACCTCTAAACTGTCTGGTATTAAGATGCCCCAGTTATTGCACAAGTTAAAAACCTAAAAATAAATATAATTCCAGTTAGTTGTCATTAAAAACTTTACCTGGAACTGTTAGTTAATTTATTCTTCAAATATGTAAACGTCAAACTCCATTAACTAATGTTTTCCGTCTCTCTAACTCCATTTATGACCATTAATTACCTTTGAGATATAGAAAAAGAGCATGTCCAGTTAGTATAGATTTAGGTTAATAATACGGCTTTTAACCATTCAAATATTTGTTATTATTATTTATTCCAATGGGCATGCTCCTTTTCATCGCACCCACTGTGATTTTTAAGGGTCGTAAATAAAGCGACTTAGAAAAAGGGGATCCTTCATAATCACAAGTATATTTATATTTTTATACGTTTGTTTTCATTTTGACATTGAGTGGAAATCCGCTGTTTTGCTTTAAAATTTGAGTGCAATGTGGAAACATTTGATCAGTGGGATCAAATATTATACTGTATATAAGAAACTATTGAGAAATATAGTAAAGAACCAATGTAGTGTCCAAACAAGAAGAGCTAGTTATTTTATTTAGACACTGATCGTTAATACAATTCATATTTAATCATTTATAATCACAATATTAAAGATTAGAGTGATAAACTCCAGCTGAGGTCATTAATCAAGGCAACCAACAAGCTTCCAGCCAATGGAAATCCTCCTTGTACACTATGGCCCTCATTCAATTGCTATTTGGCCAATTGAATAGGGGTCTAAATAAGCACATAACATATATTTTTAAAGAAGTTTTTAGTTAGTAAACATCTATCCAAAAACAAGGTTTTCACTAATTAAATACTTCTTTAAAAAAAAATATGCTATGTGCTTATTTAGAGCCCTATTCAATTGGCCAAATCGCAATTGAATGAGGCCCTATGTGTTTAAAATGTACACACCGCCCCATATTGACTTCATAGTGGGTGGATACGAGCAGAATGTTGAAGTTTATTATTAGAGGTTGTTGTTTTTTTTTTTATTATGAATATCAATTTTATTAATGATCAATTTCTAATTAAAACATCTAGCTCATGATGATGTGACATTATAGGGGTCATTTAATACCTTGGATCAGTGGTGGTTCCTGAACTTTATTCAAGTTTTCTAGTGTGGACCTGAGTATATATAGTATATAAAAATAATACTTAAACATTTTGTTTTATGTAAATGTTATAACTAAGTAACTTAGAGCCACATTAAATGTCAAGCCCGTAATTACCTCCAAATTGAACTTTTGGCTGCGGGTCACATTTTTTCTAAGCATTTAGATGTATTCAATTGTCTCTAACCTGCGACCGCAGTCTCACAGCCTCCACACGCAAACCATGCACTTATAAGTAGGATTTCAGGGGGAGTGATTATTTGATCTTACAATAATTAAGCAAGCCAGTAATTTACTACTTAGACACAGCCAATAGTAAATGAGTCCACCATCATGGCGTCAGTAAAACATGGAGTTTATGCTACAATTAATTAGTGTTTAGAAATTAAATTTGCAATCAGACTCGCAATCCAGCAATGTAGAAATCTATTTAAAGTACAGTAGTGTGTGTTTTTTTGCTGCTGCAGCTTTACGAACAAGTGTTTAACCCACTTGCAAGTCCTAGCTAGTACTCGCAGGATTTTTTGATACATTTGTTATTTACATGTTCGAAGGCAATTGCGGGCTTGTTGAATTGTAATTGAATATTGATTTTGCGTCTTTAGCACGGGTAACATTTAGGTGCTTGGAACATCAAAGGAGGCGATAGGACGAAGTTACGTTTTTGACGACCGCAGTGATTTTAAGCCTTAGCGAGTAGCTAAATGTACCCAATTAAATATCGGTAACATTTATGGGCTGAATTTCGGGTTCAAGTAATTGCGATTTGGACAATTGAATGAGGCTCTTAATCGGTAGCAAAGCTACTGCTAGTTTAGTAGGTGCAAAGCACAGGGGCCCACTATAGGGTAGGGCCCACTGCGATCAGTAGTAGCCTGGAGTAACGGGGCCTCCTTTAAAAATCTCAATGCCACTGGGCCCCCAACCATTCATCCACCCAATATAATAAAAAAAAATGATATATCTTTATATCACATTTTATAGTTGTGGATCTTACGAATGTTAGTCACGTTTTCTATGTTTGCCCCTCGGGCAAAGCGAGGGCTGCAGTTGCGGGGCTGCAATGAGCACCAAAGTTGCTCATTGCTGGCCTTGCGATGAGCGCCACAGACGCTCATTGCAAGGCTGGTGGGACGTAGGATGAAATGAGAGCCGAAGGCGATCATTGCAGGATCGAGGCCCGTAAGACTTAGGACCGAAGGTCGCAGTTGCAACTGCAGCCATCGCGAGGCGAGGCCCGCAGTTGCGTGGCTACACTAAATTATGAATTTAATGACTGAACCAACAGGGTTCAGAGAGTGTGGAGATGCTCGCAATGAGCGCCGCAGGTGATCATTGCGAAGCAAGAAAGTTGTAGGTTGCCAAGGCCTGCAATGTGCGCCTAGGCACTTATCGCGAGGCCCATACAGTAGACGGAGGGAGAGGCTCGCAATGAGCGCCAAAGACGCTCAGCGGGGGCTTGCGATGAGCACCGAAGGTACAGCATTCCAAGCCTTAACATTTTATTCCTGTCATTTTTAAATAGGAAAGTAGCTAATATATGTGTAGTAAATAAATAGTGCATTTGTTTTCACATTTGAACGTCTAAAACAAGTTAAATACTTGTTTCATGCCCAGAATTCAGAGAAATACAGTAATTACACTGCACTCTGGGAACCCTGGCAGGGACATGCAAATATGCCCACAAATGCTTCGCTCTTGCAATCCATAACCATATCAAACATGGCTTCCCTTAAGCATATGCCCGCTGTATCAAACAGCTTTGAGACAATATGGGTCAAAGCTTTCATGGGAAAGACATACTGCTCCTTCGGCTCCAAATCTGGTAATGGATGATTAAGTTTAATTTTGCTATTTTTTGTTTCCCCTGTTCATGTAACCTGAGGGGGATTTGCCGCCCCCCCCCCATCCCGCCTACTTCTTAAGCCCCTAAATATTATTATTCAAATGTGATCTACATGAACAAAATATAAATTTGAATTTCCTAAACTGTTAGTGTTTTAATCTTCCACACTCAATATATGTTTTTATTGTTTTGTTGTGTTACATTTTTATGTATTAGTGATATATTGAGCTGAATATTGTTTTGTTTTGTTTTGTTTTTCACGTCTCTGTAAATTTGTATAATAAAAAAAAAGCGTATCCCTGTTATCGGTCACCTCCGTGCTGCCACTTTTGGTCTCTGGTGCTGAGCCAGTTATTGCCTACTCAGCAGGCCGGGCACGCCAGACGCTTGGAGCCCTGGAGACGTGGCTATTGTTATGTATTTACCAGAGTTCCTGGGAAAGCTGTCGGATCCCTGCGTACTCTTCTTATGCGCCCTCTGACACAGCAAAGATCCCGGCTAATTGCAGAAATAAAAAGTATGCAAATAAATAAATATAACTGCTGTTGGTTATTAAATAAAAATGATGTGGAGCTGTTAGGTAACTGAAAGACTTTATGTCACGTGATCTTATAGGGCCGATCATAAGGAAGAGACGCACGTGCTGGCATTATTATTTATATGCCCACCAGTCACTTGCCCGTCAAAAATGATGGTACAATATTGTCTTAAAAATTGTCTTCTGTCTGTCTGTGCGCTCTCTCTCTGTGCCCTCTCCCTCTCTCTGTGCGCCCCCTCTCCCTCTCTGTGCACTCTCCCTCTCTCTGTGCGCCCCCTTTCTCTCTCCATCCCTCCTTTTATCTCTCCCTCCCTTCTTCTATCTCTCTCCCTCTCTCTCACTCTCTCTCTCTCGGTCTCCATCTCTTACTCTTCTCTCTCTCCTCTCGCTGCTTCTCTCTCTCTCTCTTCCTCTCCTTCTCTCTCTCTCTTCCTCTCCTTCTCTCTCTCTCTTCCTCTCCCTCTCTCCTTCTCTCTCTCTCTCCTTCTCTCTCCCTCCCTCTCTCTCTCCTTCTCTCTCTCTTTCCCCCCCTCTCTCTCCCTCTCCTTCTCTCCCTCTCATTCTCTCTCTCTCCCTCTCTCACCCTCTTTCTCTCTCCCTCTCTTTCCTTCACTCTCCCTTCTCTCCTTCTCTCTCTCTCTCCCTCTCTCTCCTTTTCTCTCTCTCCCTCTGTCTCCTTCTCTCTCTCTCTTTCCTTCTCTCTCACTCTCTCTCCCTCTTCCTCCCTCCTTCTCTCTCCCTCTCTCTCCTTCTCTCTCTCTCTCATTCTCTTTCTCATTCTCTCTCCCTCTCTCTTCTGCTTCTCTCTCACTTTCCTTCTCTCTCTCTCATTATCTCTCCCTCTCTGTCCTTCACTCTCTCCTTCTCTCTCTCCCTCCTTCTCTCTCCCTCTCTTTCCTCTCTCCCTCATTCTCTCTCTATCTCCTTCTCTCTCTCCCTCTCTCCTTCTCTCTATCTCTCCTTCTCTCTCTCTCTCCCTCTCTCCTAATATGCTTAAAATACCTAACTTTCAAGCTCATTTTTTAAATACATTAATTTGAGTTAACAACCAAACTCAATATTATTTAATTGTGTATTTTTTGACAATATTTATTAATCTTATAATTTTACATTTATGATTTCACATATAACCAATACTAAATAAATGAATTTACGGAGTAATGTTTAAAGGATACTAACATTTTCAACATGTTAAATACTTAAAATTGAGAATGAATGGCATAAGAAATATGATAAACTGCAAAAAAAAAAGTATCACGTTTCTGTCAAAAATATTACGAGTACCAAATAGGACTCGCAAGGGCTTTTTCAAACACTTATTAGAGCTGTAACAGCAAATAAACACAAAATACTGTACTGTAAATGCACGGGAAGACATGGAAAGACATTAGAAGTAATTGCAGAACAGTCTCAACCCCACAAATATGCAGTTAAATAATATTATTTTTACTGTTATTTCTGAGTAATACCGATCCCGGGACTCAAGGAGTTAATACATATCATGAAACCCACATGGACTAGAACAGATGCTCTAATGCATTTTATAGAGTGCTAGATTGCGAGCCTGCTCGGCAAATATTACTTATTGGCACTAATTAATTTGTAGCCTCCGATTGCAGATTACGTCTAACTTCCATATTTTACTGACATCATGATGACGGACTCATTTACTATTGGCTGTGTCTAAGAAGTAAATTACGGGCTTGCTTAAATATTGTCAGATCATAGGATCACGCCCCCTGGCATCCTACTTAAAAAGACAGGGTTTACGAGTTTAGGCTGAAGGAGATAAATTGTGGACCTGAGTCAATAGAATACATCTAAACATATAGAGAAAAAAACACCCGCAACTAAAATTACGGGTTAGAGGGCTCATTGTTCTTAGATCAAAAGCAGTAGTTACAATCAGTCTGAGAATGTGCACCCCCACGAACTAAGTAACAATGATCACACTCCAGCACAAAGATAACAGCAAGGCCTTGGTGGGACGACTGACGGATAAATATGACAAACTTCAGTGAATGTTTACTGTAAGATAATGCAGTTATTTTAAAATGATAAAGTATTTGTGGCTGCCTATAGTTTAAATTATATCATATTTTGGCGCTTTGCTACGTCTAATTAAAGGGCCAGTGTAGCTTCACTAAGTCTAATTAAAGGGCCAGTGTACCATATAAATGAATGTAAGTTTCTCACCACTAGTTAGTTTAAGAAATGTGTATATATAAATTCAACAGTAAAGTAATCTGTCAATAAAATGCTTTTAAAATGAATGTTACCTGTCTGTCTCCACATCCCTCCGGTCACATCACGCAACATTGTTTTTGTGGAAGCCATTGAAATCCCAAGGTAGAGGTTTAATGATTTAGTTGTTATCACTATCCCCATGGCCGGATTACCCCTTAGGCCAAGTAGGCAGCTGCCTAAGGGCGTCTCCATGTGAGGGGCACCACTTTTATAAACAAAATAAATGGTTCCTGGCTTAAAAAAATGAATTGCTGCAGTTCTTAGACTGGCGACTAGGGGTAACAACCTAGAACAAGAAGGGACTTGCAGGAAAAGGAACGGGTCCGTGCATACCTTGTGTACTCCTCCACTTCACTGCCTAGGTGCTCCAAAAAGGTGGATCCGGCCCTGCCTACCCCTATGCTGTGTACATGTCTGACATCATTAGTGATCTAATTGTTTTCCAGTTGACATTCCTATTAGATTAAAGGGACGGTTACATCAGAACTCCTAAATAATTAAACAGCTTCCACAATGGCTTCTACAGAAACAATATGAGTGACATTTCTTGAACTAGAGGCTCTCAGCCCTTTAATTATTTGAACGGATTTGGTGCTTTTTCATGTTTTGGTAAATAGTAACGGAGGACGAGACACAGGATCTGACGAGTCGGTATAGTGGGGCTCAGTTTCATCACCAGCCCGCGGGCACAAGAAGGTGGATCCCCAGGATGATGGGACGAGGGTGCGGTGTTAGCAGAGCTCTTATGCAATATGACATGTCCATGCCCGCCGCTTCCATGGCACCACGCAGTCCTAGATAAGACTCAGCAATCTACCATCATCCAGTGCTTAAAGGGGCTCTGTCACCCCAGCAGGAGGATGATTCAGTTTTAAAGGGCATTAAAAAACAGCTATATATTGCGCAGGCAGTTTTTTTCTGCAGTAAATAATTTCTGAAATATTTAGAATTGATTTTGCAGTGCACTATGCTAATGTGCGTCTCAGTATGCTAATGTGCGTCTCAGTATGCTAATGTGCGGCTCACTATGCTAATGTGCGGCTCGGTATGCTTATGTGCGTCTCAGTATGCTAATGTGCGCCTCACTATGCTAATGTGCAGCTCAGTATGCTAATGTATGGCTCACTATGCTAATGTACGGCTCACTATGCTAATGTGCGTCTCAGTATGCTAATGTGCAGCTCTATATACTAATGTCGGCTAACTATGCTAATGTGCGGCTCAGTATGCTAATGTGCGTCTTAGTATGCTTATGTGCGTCTCAGTATGCTAATGTGCGTCTCACTATGCTAATGCGCGCCTCACTATGCTAAGGTGCAGCTCACTATGCTAATGTGCGTCTTAGTATGCTTATGTGCGTCTCAGTATGCTAATGTGCGTCTCACTATGCTAATGCGCGCCTCACTATGCTAAGGTGCAGCTCACTATGCTAATGTGCATCTCAGTATGCTTATGTGCGGCTCAGTATGCTAATGTGCGGCTCAGTATGCTAATGTGTGGCTCACTATGCTAATGTGTAGCTCACTATGCTAATGTGAGGCTCAGTATGCTAATGTGTGGCTCCTGTATACTAATGTGCGGCTCAGTATGCTAATGTGTGGGCTCCTGTATGCTAATGTGCGGCTCAGTATGCTAATGTGCGGCTCCTGTATACTATTGTGCGACTCCGTATACTATTGTGCGACTCCGTATGCTAATGTGCGGCTCAGTATGCTAATGTGTGGCTCCTGTATACTAACGTGCGGCTCAGTATGCTAATGTGCGGGTCACTATGCTAATGTGCGGCTCAGTGTACTAATGTGCGACTCACTATGCTAATGCGAGGCTCACTATGCTAATGTGCGGCTCCTGTATGCTAATGTGCGGCTCAGTATGCTAATGTGTGGCTCCTGTATGCTAATGTGCGGCTCAGTATGCTAATGTGTGGCTCCTGTATACTAATGTGCGGGTCACTGTGATAATGTGCGGCTTAGTATGCTAATGTGTGGCTCCTGTATACTATTGTGCGGGTCACTGTGATAATGTGCGTCTCACTATGCTAATGTGCGGGTCACTGTGATAATGTGCGGCTCAGTATGCTAATGTGTGGCTCCTGTATACTATTGTGCGGGTCACTGTGATAATGTGCGGCTTCCTATGCTAATGTGTGGCTCCTGTATACTATTGTGCGGGTCACTGTGATAATGTGCGGCTCAGTATGCTAATGTGTGGCTCCTGTATACTATTGTGCGGGTCACTGTGATAATGTGCGGCTCAGTATGCTAATGTGTGGCTCCTGTATACTATTGTGCGGCTCAGTATGCTAATGTGTGGCTCCTGTATACTAATGTGCGGGTCACTGTGATAATGTGCGGGTCACTGTGATAATGTGAGGCTCACTATGCTAATGTGTGGCTCCTGTATACTATTGTGCGGGTCACTGTGATAATGTGCGGCTCAGTATGCTAATGTGTGGCTCCTGTATACTATTGTGCGGGTCACTGTGATAATGTGCGGCTCAGTATGCTAATGTGTGGCTCCTGTATACTATTGTGCGGGTCACTGTGATAATGTGCGTCTCACTATGCTAATGTGCGCCCCCTGCATGGGATTTCACGCTATTCTTGCTTTTGGATGTGATGGCATATGTCAATAGAGTGTCAGCTCTGTGGGAGAGGAGAGAAGTAATAAATGAGAAAGATACTCTGTGGTTAACCTCATGTTCCCAAGAAGTAGAGGCAGTGAGTGCAGGGACCTGACCCGCAGGGGGTGTGCATGTCTCAGCATCATCACAGGACATGGCATAGGGTGCACTGCAGGGGCAGCAGAGGGAGGGTGCTGGGAAATAATGGGGTGAAATAATGATGGGGGAGGTCTGGGAAAAGGTGGGGGAGGTCTGGGAAAAGGAGGAGGAAAGTTAGAGGTTAAAGCAACCTGCACAGGAGAGAGAGAGGGGAGGGAGGAGGCTAGAGAAGGAGTGAGAGCAAGAGAGAGGCAGGAGGGTGAGGAGACTGAGCTGGAGGAGACATGCAGAGGGAAGGGACCCTGGGATAATCACCAGAGGAGCTGCAGCAAGGTGAGCCCACCCTGGGATGGGAGTGATACTGATGCACCCACTGCTGCAGATATAGGTGATCAAGTCCATATACAGGTCCATGCTGTGCTTTTTATTTTGCATTGTGTTGAAACTTACAGCATATAGCAGTATGCATGCATATATACTTACACTTATATATATATATAGCAGTATGCATGCATATATACTTACACTTATATATACATATAGCAGTATGCATGCATATATACTTACACTTATATATATATATATATATATAGCAGTATGCATGCATATATACTTACACTTATATATATATATATAGCAGTATGCATGCATATATACTTACACTTATATATATATATATAGCAGTATGCATGCATATATACTTACACTTATATATATATATATAGCAGTATGCATGCATATATACTTACACTTATATATATATATATAGCAGTATGCATGCATATATACTTACACTTATATATATATATAGCAGTATGCATGCATATATACTTACACTTATATATATATATAGCAGTATGCATGCAAGTTATAGTGTATCTATGTATGTTTATATCTATATATTACAGTATACACACTATTCTCTGTACATTTCTGGACACGCCGGTGCAGCTCTGCAGTGCACTCCTGGCCACTTAATGCAGAGAAGGTCCCCAGTCTATCCCTTTCTTCTGTTCTCCCCCCACCCCTCCTACTTTTGTCTTTCGCTGCTGCAGTATATGGTGGGATTTCCTTGGCTGGTTCCATGCTCATTACTTCCTCATACCCCAGAGTCAGAACTCTCCACCCCACATATAGATTCGGGTTGTAGAGAGTACTTCATTTTATAACTTTATTTGAGAGTGCTTATTAATCCTGGAGCATATACACATGCCATCTCAATTCTTGTCCTCTCGGTGGACCTTAAAGGTTGTGTTATGGCAGATAGTACTCCTTGAACACTTTTGATAAGTGTGCCTTGTGATTTTGGATTTTATTTAAAAGATATTGCAGATAATCTTATGAATACTTTTGTTTAATGTACATTTTATGTTGCCCAGCATATATAGTATGGGGTAAGAAGACTTTCACTTGGCTAGAACTCAACAAATATTGCTGCTCCTATGGAAAGGAACCTGCGCATGCGCGCGTCCTGTCACGTAGTGGTGCCAATGTTCAGTGTGCCTGTGCATGCGCGCGTCCTGTCATGTAGTGGTGCCAATGTTCAGTGTGCCTGCGCATGCGCGCGTCCTGTCACGTAGTGGTGCCAATGTTCAGTGTGCCTGCGCATGCGCGCGTCCTGTCACGTAGTGGTGCCAATGTTCAGTGTGCCTGCGCATGCGCGCGTCCTGTCACGTAGTGGTGCCAATGTTGAGTGTGCCAGGGGTTCCAACAGAAGACACGCAGAAAATGTTTATTTTTATAAATGGGGTTAGGTTATGATTTACTGGGTAAATGGGATGAAATTGTGAGGTGTGGGATATAGTCTAAAAAGCCACATGTACGTAAGATTGTAATCTCACGCCTCCACTTTGTGCCATGTGTGTAATATTGTTTTGCTTTGTACTTAACCCCTATTTGGTGCTATAGAATACGTTGGCGCATTACAAATAAAGGATACTGGTAATAATAAACCTGACCGGAGGTGGTATAGGACAGCGGGTAGGTCCACATGGTGGCAGTGACTCCGAGTTCTGGGACAATGTTGGTTGTTTGCAAGTATGTTAGTCCTGAGGGTTGTTGTTTAGTTGGTTAGTCATATTATGATTGCTAGTTAGCAAATTGTAACTGTAAAGAGTGATTAGGCTTTGTCGCAGCAGTGGGTGGTAGGAGAAGTTGATGGCCCTGTGGTTTATATGGGTTTCGCTACCCTACGATATGGATGGCTTTCCTATTACAGGCTCCTGGTGCTGGTGGGACATTCTCCACCATATGGTACCTTGTATTCATTTGTATTTGATCAATCAACTTTGTGGACTGTTTGACTCAGAGTCTCTTCTATGTTGCGTGGGTTGGGCATGCACCAGCTCATCCATGGTTGGGTCATCTTGCCTGTCCCTCTCACCGCATGGTGACAGTGACACTGAAAGTGATATATTAAATGGGGTCTCTGCCTATCACTGCATAGTGACAGTGAACTTGACCGAAGGAAGTATGGGACTTCTCACAACAAGAGTCATGGATATGGAGTTAGCCCTTTGCAGAACGGCATACATACACAAGGAGATTGTGAGACGGGATTTTCTCTCTCCCAGAGCATATGCCTATACATCCCAAAATAATATATGGATTATCTCTCCAGTCCCACAAATATGGTGATAAGAACTTCAGGACCGATATCGGATTCTCTACACCACAAATAAAGGACAAAAAAAAACATAGAATAATATTAACAAACATGGAGTAAATAAACCTATATGTCGCTTGTCCATTCCATAATGAAATAATCACATTGACAGAAATATAAAGTCTGTAAATCTGTCTCAATCGACCCCCAGACTCTACTCTGAAGTGGACAATAATACACAGTCCTTAATTTAAATGGTCTAGATGAGCTGCTTTTCTCCGCACCCTGTTGGGTATCCAGGGTTGGGAAGGATTGCCCAGGAGTCTGTCCTACAATTTCCTGACTGCTCCATGTTTGGAGTTAAAAGTCTTCTGGGCAGGTCCTCTTCCAATCCTACAGACATGATAAGGATTGGAGAGATGCAGATGTGTTGAAGCCTGGAACACTAAGGTTCAAATGTAAGTTTAAATCTGCATTTATTTATTTTTTCTAAATACTGATTTTATTGCTAATGAGTTATTAAATAAACACAAAATGCAGTGTATGGGAACCATAATGGACCCTTAACCTGGCGTGTGAGCTTGTTCCCAACAGAAGGAGTGAGGTCCGGACTCTAAGATGGCTCGGGGGCCCCATGCCATGAAACTGTTGGAAATGATGGTGTTATATTTATCCTGGGCATGTGATCTAGAGTTTAGTTTTCCAGCTACAGACTAAGCTGGAGCCTCCCTCAGGTCTAACCTGTTATTACCTCCTCCCCCATCTAGTCTTTTGATGTCTCCTTTGTGTTCCAGGATGCACTCTGTCCCCTTTCAGGTTGATCCCAGATAACTATCATCATTAAAGAGTATAATCCTATAAAAGAAGCCTAATGTGATTAGTAGATTCATTTATTGTATGATAAAGTAGACATTTGTAGATCAGTCTTAATCCCACATGAAGGACTTTTTATATTTACAGTTTATTTTGTCTTTTTAATTATTGACATCCTTTTATCTTCCTGTTAGGTATTTTCTGGGGGTCTTACCATAAAACTTATTTTCAAGCGGCCATCAATAGGACGAAATTATAAGGCTAACACGGACTGGGTCACCATTACATTTTGTAACACTAAAGAGGCAGTGATTAGGAAGTTAGAAAACCCTTCTGGATCGTTACCTTGTGGTGGTGAGGGGGCTTCAATGAAGCTGTGAGCTATACCATGTAGGGTCACCCAAGATGAGCAGGTCACAGCAGAGAGGTCAGACTGAAGATGGAACTGGCAACCCACTCCAGTATCTTTGGCAAGAAAACCTTATGGATGAGCACAACCAGAGACATATCGATAGATGTGTCTGTAGTGATGGTCATGGAGAGTCAGACACGACTGAAAAACTAACAATAAGAATGAAGGTTAAAAAAAAAAAAACACTGTAGCCATATTGATATAATATACTATTTTTAACTTACAGACGACCTGACTTACAGACATCCCAACTTACAGACGACTTGACTTACAGACCACCTGACTTACAGACCACCCGACTTACAGACCACTTGACTTAAGGACCACCCGACTTACAAACGCCCTGACTTATGGACACCACAACTTACGGATGTCACGACTTACTGAACACCCAACCTACGGACTCCACAACTTACGGACGCCACGACTTACTGAACACCCAACCTACGGACTCCACAACTTACGGACGCCACGACTTACTGAACACCCAACCTACGGACTCCACAACTTACGGACGCCATGACTTACAGACTACTTGACTTACAGACCACCCGACTTACAGACCACCTGACTTGTGGACCACCCGACTTACAAACGCCCCGACTTACGGACGCCACGACTTACAGAACACCCAACCTACGGACTCCACAACTTACGGACGCCGTGACTTACGGACCACCCAACTTAGGGACGCCCCGACTTACGGACCTCCCAACTTACAGACCACCCAACTTACGGACGTCACGACTTACAGAACACCCAACCTACGGACTCCACAACTTACGGACCACCCAACTTACGGACGCCCCGACTTACGGACGCCCGACTTACGGATGCCCCGACTTATGTACCACCCAACTTACGGACGCCACGACTTACGGACCTCCCAACTTACAGACCTCCCAACTTACGGACACCCCGACTTACGGACGCCCCGACTTACGGAATACTTGACTTAAGAACGGGTGCCAAGGCTTTTGTATGAGTTTGTTTTGATGTTCTGTTTGTTTGAATTAGTTTCTGTTATGTATTATTATAATGTATGTGGCATTATTATTATTACACTCTATTATTATTACCACACATGATCCATTATAGTATTGTTGTTGTTATTATTATTCATCAGGGATCTGCGTTACAAACAAATCCGACATTCTCCGGGACGTATCTCGCCCGTAACCCGGGGGCTGCCTGTAATTACTTCCCATGTGGAATATTGACTTTGTAGCCTCATACACCATTTTATAGCCCAGACAAAGCTTAGTGAATGTATCCATAAATAATGTTTGTGTTTTTAATGACTATACTGTCTATTAATTCATTCTAAACATATTTATATATTTTCAATTTTACATTTAACTGAACTGCAGTTTATCAAAAGCTTTAAAATTAATTATACTAATGTTTATCTTCCTGTTCAGTAATTCTGCTTTCAAAACATCCTTAGGCTTCCTTATCCGGACGCTGCATTATTGTCACATTTGTGACGTCTTTGACTGACTAATTAGTATTTGTGTAGCTTGGGCACTCAAATACTTTTTGAATCTTTGAAATAAGTACATTTTTCACAGAGGAATTAATAGATTAAATCTGTGTTTACATGAATCACTGACTGTCCCCAGACAGACCCACAGCAGCAGCTCTGTGTAGTGAGCATAAGCAAAAAAAAGAGTTAAATTCATCTGTGCAGAGAATGGAATGCTGGAAACACCTAAATAGGGCACATATGGGTTAATTGCTCCTAAGTTCAGGGAAAAACTACTAGAAATCTTTGTCTTCACCGCCCGTTTTGGCATATGTTATTAATCATGGAACAGTCAGTAGGCAGGATACACTGTGTTCGTAAACAGACCTAAAACTTGAATTTTTTTAGATGTTATTAGTGCAATTAGAAAAAATAGATCATTTTAACATATGATCTTGTGCTCTTTCACACCATGAAGAGCACCTACAGTGAGGTAACTGTCCCTTTAAGAATATCCTCTTTTGAAGAAGTACACATGAAAACAAGGATCATGTTTTAGAATGTAGAACAAACACAGCAGATACAAATACATTATTTATACACAATTACACCGATGGGCAATTGACCATTTTAGTTTCCACTAATCTACATCTTGAGTCTGGTGGTGACTTTGAATGCAGAGAGGAAGCGTCTGTTTGCACAGTGAGAATGTGGCAGCTACAAATGCCAATGCTCTTATTATGACTAATTCAAAGCTAATTAGTTATATAGGAAGCAGCCAAGTAATAAAAACGGTAACCTACATTAAAGAGTAATTATATTAAAAAGTTGTGTTGATTTTTGTAACTTCTAAAACTTTTTTTATTAAAATAACTTATTCAAACGACCCTGAAATCGACACAGAAAATGTTGTATTACAATCATACTGCGCTAATCCAAACCTAGAGGTTCAGTGACAGCTTGCCCCAGGAGCTTACGCTTTATCTGATGTACAGGCTGATAATGTAATGAGAGGTTTTTCTGATCTTGCTCTTTTTAAGTGGTTTCTTGAACCGGCTTTCTCCCACAATAAGAACTTCTAAAGTTAATTTGACCAAAACCGCCTGATAATGACAGTAAATTGAAGGGAGTGAAGTCTGTCTGACTTGTAATGGTAGGTTTCTTGAGGAGGTCGGGCCAGTCTGTGCAGCTCTATCATCACAGAGCTGAGGTTTATCAAGCGTCCCCTTTCTTTATCTCTCAAGACCAGGGCTTATTTAGCTTCGGGTCTGTGACTCCCAGTCATGAGCCAGTAAATCCCAGTTTCAAGTGACTGGATCCCATTTCTTTATCTGGTACAAGCAGCTCTGTGTTCTGTATGGGAGGGGGGCGTTGGGGGGTGAGATGTAAAGGGCTGTCAGGTTCTTCTAACATGAACCTTTGGGAAATAAGGAAGCAGTGAAGCAATTAGAAAGAATGGATTATTATAATAAAGGAAGCGTGTACCTGTATCCCATTCACTACCATCATCTCCTAATGCCGCCTTAGGCTCAGTGAAATGATTAGGTGTTGGCTGAGCTGCATTCAAGACAATGACCCCCTATTGCCATCATGTACGTTAAAGCGACATTGTCTTCCCATATATTCAATATAATGGGCAAAATGTATTTCATAATAAAAAATAAATATAGACTATGATATGCAGTCCTGGCCATACAATGTGGATATTGTCCGTGACTCTAGTATCTAAACTTTAACTTAACATAAACCCATCTTTATGAACCCAATATATCCTCGGCTCACCTACCATATATTGCCATATACCAGGAGCTAGTAGATATATCCTCGGCTCGCCTACCATATATTGTCATATACCAGGAGCTAGTAGATATATCCTAGGCTCACCTACCATATATTGTCATATACCAGGAGCTAGTAGATATATCCTAGGCGCACCTACCATATATTGTCATATACCAAGAGCTAGTAGATATATCCTCGGCTCACCTACCATATATTGCCATATACCAGGAGCTAGTAGATATATCCTCGGCTCACCTACCATATATTGCCATATACCAGGAGCTAGTAGATATATCCTCGGCTCGCCTACCATATATTGTCATATACCAGGAGCTAGTAGATATATCCTAGGCTCACCTACCATATATTGTCATATACCAGGAGCTAGTAGATATATCCTAGGCGCACCTACCATATATTGTCATATACCAGGAGCTAGTAGATATATCCTAGGCTCGCCTACCATATATTGTCATATACCAGGAGCTAGTAGATATATCCTAGGCTCGCCTACCATATATTGTCATATACCAGGAGCTAGTAGATATATCCTAGGCTCGCCTACCATATATTGTCATATACTAGGAGCTAGTAGATATATCCTAGGCTCACCTACCATATATTGTCATATACCAGGAGCTAGTAGATATATCCTAGGCTCACCTACCATATATTGTCATATACCAGGAGCTAGTAGATATATCCTAGGCTCACCTACCATATATTGTCATATACTAGGAGCTAGTAGATATATCCTAGGCTCGCCTACCATATATTGTCATATACCAGGAACTAGTAGATATATCCTAGGCTCACCTACCATATATTGTCATATACTAGGAGCTAGTAGATATATCCTAGGCTCGCCTACCATATATTGCCATATACCAGGAGCTAGTAGATATATCCTAGGCTCACCTACCATATATTGTCATATACCAGGAGCTAGTAGATATATCCTAGGCTCACCTACCATATATTGCCATATACCAGGAGCTAGTAGATATATCCTAGGCTCACCTACCATATATTGCCATATACCAGGAGCTAGTAGATATATCCTAGACTCACCTACCATATATTGTCATATACCAGGAGCTAGTAGATATATCCTAGGCTCACCTACCATATATTGTCATATACCAGGAGCTAGTAGATATATCCTCGGCTCACCTACCATATATTGCCATATACCAGGAGCTAGTAGATATATCCTAGGCGCACCTACCATATATTGCCATATACCAGGAGCTAGTAGATATATCCTAGGCTCACCTACCATATATTGTCATATACCAGGAGCTAGTAGATATATCCTAGGCTCACCTACCATATATTGTCATATACCAGGAGCTAGTAGATATATCCTAGGCTCACCTACCATATATTGTCATATATCTGGAGCTAGTAGATATATCCTAGGCTCAACTACCATATATTGTCATATACTAGGAGCTAGTAGATATATCCTAGGCTCACCTACCATATATTGTCATATACCAGGAGCTAGTAGATATATCCTAGGCTCGCCTACCATATATTGTCATATACCAGGAGCTAGTAGATATATCCTAGGCTCACCTACCATATATTGTCATATACCAGGAACTAGTAGATATATCCTAGGCTCACCTACCATATATTGTCATATACCAGGAGCTAGTAGATATATCCTAGGCTCACCTACCATATATTGTCATATACCAGGAGCTAGTAGATATATCCTAGGCTCGCCTACCATATATTGTCATATACCAGGAGCTAGTAGATATATCCTAGGCGCACCTACCATATATTGTCATATACCAGGAGCTAGTAGATATATCCTAGGCTCGCCTACCATATATTGTCATATACCAGGAGCTAGTAGATATATCCTAGGCTCGCCTACCATATATTGCCATATACCAGGAGCTAGTAGATATATCCTAGGCTCACCTACCATATATTGTCATATACCAGGAGCTAGTAGATATATCCTAGGCTCACCTACCATATATTGTCATATACTAGGAGCTAGTAGATATATCCTAGGCTCACCTACCATATATTGTCATATATCTGGAGCTAGTAGATATATCCTAGGCTCACCTACCATATATTGCCATATACCAGGAGCTAGTAGATATATCCTAGGCTCACCTACCATATATTGCCATATACCAGGAGCTAGTAGATATATCCTAGGCTCACCTACCATATATTGTCATATACCAGGAGCTAGTAGATATATCCTAGGCTCACCTACCATATATTGTCATATACCAGGAGCTAGTAGATATATCCTAGGCGCACCTACCATATATTGTCATATACCAGGTTCTAGTAGATATATCCTAGGCTCACCTACCATATATTGTCATATACCAGGAACTAGTAGATATATCCTCGGCTCACCTACCATATATTGTCATATACCAGGAGCTAGTAGATATATCCTCGGCTCACCTACCATATATTGTCATATACCAGGAGCTAGTAGATATATCCTAGGCTCACCTACCATATATTGTCATATACCAGGAGCTAGTAGATATATCCTAGGCTCACCTACCATATATTGTCATATACCAGGAGCTAGTAGATATATCCTAGGCTCACCTACCATATATTGTCATATACCAGGATCTAGTAGATATATCCTAGGCTCACCTACCATATATTGTCATATACCAGGAGCTAGTAGATATATCCTAGACTCACCTACCATATATTGCCATATACCAGGAGCTAGTAGATATATCCTAGGCTCACCTACCATATATTGTCATATACCAGGATCTAGTAGATATATCCTAGGCTCCTCTACCATATATTGCCATATACCAGGAGCTAGTAGATATATCCTCGGCTCACCTACCATATATTGTCATATACCAGGAGCTAGTAGATATATCCTAGGCTCACCTACCATATATTGCCATATACCAGGAGCTAGTAGATATATCCTAGGCTCGCCTACCATATATTGCCATATACCAGGAGCTAGTAGATATATCCTAGGCTCACCTACCATATATTGCCATATACCAGGAGCTAGTAGATATATCCTAGGCGCGCCTACCATATATTGTCATATACCAGGAGCTAGTAGATATATCCTAGGCTCACCTACCATATATTGCCATATACCAGGAACTAGTAGATATATCCTAGGCTCACCTACCATATATTGTCATATACCAGGAGCTAGTAGATATATCCTAGGCGCACCTACCATATATTGTCATATACCAGGAGCTAGTAGATATATCCTAGGCGCGCCTACCATATATTGTCATATACCAGGAGCTAGTAGATATATCCTAGGCTCGCCTACCATATATTGTCATATACCAGGAGCTAGTAGATATATCCTAGGCTCGCCTACCATATATTGTCATATACCAGGAGCTAGTAGATATATCCTCGGCTCACCTACCATATATTGTCATATACCAGGAGCTAGTAGATATATCCTAGGCTCACCTACCATATATTGTCATATACCAGGAGCTAGTAGATATATCCTAGGCTCACCTACCATATATTGCCATATACCAGGAGCTAGTAGATATATCCTCGGCTCGCCTACCATATATTGTCATATACCAGGAGCTAGTAGATATATCCTAGGCTCGCCTACCATATATTGTCATATACCAGGAGCTAGTAGATATATCCTAGGCTCGCCTACCATATATTGTCATATACCAGGAGCTAGTAGATATATCCTAGGCTCGCCTACCATATATTGTCATATACCAGGAGCTAGTAGATATATCCTAGGCTCACCTACCATATATTGTCATATACCAGGAGCTAGTAGATATATCCTCGGCTCACCTACCATATATTGCCATATACCAGGAGCTAGTAGATATATCCTAGGCTCACCTACCATATATTGCCATATACCAGGAGCTAGTAGATATATCCTAGGCTCAACTACCATATATTGTCATATACCAGGAGCTAGTAGATATATCCTAGGCTCACCTACCATATATTGTCATATACCGGGAACTAGTAGATATATCCTAGGCTCACCTACCATATATTGTCATATACCGGGAGCTAGTAGATATATCCTAGGCTCACCTACCATATATTGTCATATACCGGGAGCTAGTAGATATATCCTAGGCTCACCTACCATATATTGTCATATACTAGGAGCTAGTAGATATATCCAAGGCTCACCTACCATATATTGTCATATACCGGGAGCTAGTAGATATATCCTCGGCTCACCTACCATATATTGTCATATACCAGGAGCTAGTAGATATATCCTCGGCTCACCTACCATATATTGTCATATACCAGGAGCTAGTAGATATATCCTAGGCTCACCTACCATATATTGCCATATACCAGGAGCTAGTAGATATATCCTCGGCTCGCCTACCATATATTGCCATATACCAGGAGCTAGTAGATATATCCTAGGCTCGCCTACCATATATTGCCATATACCAGGAGCTAGTAGATATATCCTAGGCTCGCCTACCATATATTGCCATATACCAGGAGCTAGTAGATATATCCTAGGCTCGCCTACCATATATTGCCATATACCAGGAGCTAGTAGATATATCCTAGGCTCGCCTACCATATATTGTCATATACCAGGAGCTAGTAGATATATCCTAGGCTCACCTACCATATATTGCCATATACCAGGAGCTAGTAGATATATCCTAGGCTCACCTACCATATATTGCCATATACCAGGAGCTAGTAGATATATCCTAGGCTCACCTACCATATATTGTCATATACCAGGAGCTAGTAGATATATCCTAGGCTCACCTACCATATATTGCCATATACCAGGAGCTAGTAGATATATCCTAGGCTCACCTACCATATATTGCCATATACCAGGAGCTAGTAGATATATCCTAGGCTCACCTACCATATATTGTCATATACCAGGAGCTAGTAGATATATCCTAGGCTCACCTACCATATATTGTCATATACCAGGAGCTAGTAGATATATCCTAGGCTCACCTACCATATATTGTCATATATCTGGAGCTAGTAGATATATCCTAGGCTCAACTACCATATATTGTCATATACTAGGAGCTAGTAGATATATCCTAGGCTCACCTACCATATATTGTCATATATCTGGAGCTAGTAGATATATCCTAGGCTCAACTACCATATATTGTCATATACTAGGAGCTAGTAGATATATCCTAGGCTCACCTACCATATATTGTCATATACCAGGAGCTAGTAGATATATCCTAGGCTCGCCTACCATATATTGTCATATACCAGGAGCTAGTAGATATATCCTAGGCTCACCTACCATATATTGTCATATACCAGGAGCTAGTAGATATATCCTCGGCTCACCTACCATATATTGTCATATACCAGGAACTAGTAGATATATCCTAGGCTCACCTACCATATATTGTCATATACCAGGATCTAGTAGATATATCCTAGGCTCACCTACCATATATTGTCATATACCAGGAGCTAGTAGATATATCCTAGGCTCACCTACCATATATTGTCATATATCTGGAGCTAGTAGATATATCCTAGGCTCGCCTACCATATATTGTCATATACCAGGAGCTAGTAGATATATCCTAGGCTCACCTACCATATATTGTCATATACCAGGAGCTAGTAGATATATCCTCGGCTCCCCTACCATATATTGCCATATACCAGGAACTAGTAGATATATCCTAGGCTCACCTACCATATATTGTCATATACCAGGAACTAGTAGATATATCCTAGGCTCACCTACCATATATTGTCATATACTAGGAGCTAGTAGATATATCCAAGGCTCACCTACCATATATTGTCATATACCAGGAGCTAGTAGATATATCCTAGGCTCACCTACCATATATTGTCATATACTAGGAGCTAGTAGATATATCCTAGGCTCCTCTACCATATATTGTCATATACCAGGGGCTAGTAGATATATCCTAGGCTCACCTACCATATATTGCCATATACCAGGAGCTAGTAGATATATCCTAGGCTCGCCTACCATATATTGTCATATACCAGGAGCTAGTAGATATATCCTAGGCGCACCTACCATATATTGTCATATACCAGGAGCTAGTAGATATATCCTAGGCTCGCCTACCATATATTGCCATATACCAGGAGCTAGTAGATATATCCTAGGCTCACCTACCATATATTGTCATATACCAGGAGCTAGTAGATATATCCTAGGCTCGCCTACCATATATTGCCATATACCAGGAGCTAGTAGATATATCCTAGGCTCACCTACCATATATTGTCATATACCAGGAGCTAGTAGATATATCCTAGGCTCACCTACCATATATTGTCATATACTAGGAGCTAGTAGATATATCCTAGGCTCACCTACCATATATTGTCATATATCTGGAGCTAGTAGATATATCCTAGGCTCACCTACCATATATTGCCATATACCAGGAGCTAGTAGATATATCCTAGGCTCACCTACCATATATTGCCATATACCAGGAGCTAGTAGATATATCCTAGGCTCACCTACCATATATTGTCATATACCAGGAGCTAGTAGATATATCCTAGGCTCACCTACCATATATTGTCATATACCAGGAGCTAGTAGATATATCCTAGGCTCACCTACCATATATTGTCATATACCAGGAGCTAGTAGATATATCCTAGGCGCACCTACCATATATTGTCATATACCAGGTTCTAGTAGATATATCCTAGGCTCACCTACCATATATTGTCATATACCAGGAACTAGTAGATATATCCTCGGCTCACCTACCATATATTGTCATATACCAGGAGCTAGTAGATATATCCTAGGCTCACCTACCATATATTGTCATATACCAGGATCTAGTAGATATATCCTAGGCTCACCTACCATATATTGTCATATACCAGGAGCTAGTAGATATATCCTAGACTCACCTACCATATATTGCCATATACCAGGAGCTAGTAGATATATCCTAGGCTCACCTACCATATATTGTCATACACCAGGAGCTAGTAGATATATCCTAGGCTCACCTACCATATATTGTCATATACCAGGAGCTAGTAGATATATCCTAGGCTCACCTACCATATATTGCCATATACCAGGAACTAGTAGATATATCCTAGGCTCACCTACCATATATTGTCATATACCAGGAGCTAGTAGATATATCCTAGACTCACCTACCATATATTGCCATATACCAGGAGCTAGTAGATATATCCTAGACTCACCTACCATATATTGTCATATACCATGAGCTAGTAGATTCATTTCTGGGCCAGTTCCAAGCAATACCCAAGAACCCAGCCAGTGTCGAGACAAAAGGGTAAGAGCCCCATATTTTGCCCTCAATCGTATTTCTTTGACAAGTACAGGGTTCTGTCCCATATGCAGCCCCGTACAGACTGCTTACTTGTGTGTGATTGGTCAGCTTGGCAATGTCTATTTAAGAACGTCATTGTCTGTCATCTGTCAATCAAAAATTACCATTCACTCTACGGCACTACCGTTGCAGCCCATTCCAGTATCTTTGCCAAGAAAGCCATGTGGATAGCACAACCAGAAACCCAGATACTCGCCTGACGTGCTGCCTCCGTATGGTCACCGAGAGTTGGACATGGCTGAAGGACACAACAACAGTAGGCGTTAGATGAATTAATTAGGTGCTTATCTTATATACATTTCTAGTAATTGATATGGAAAACCAATATTCAACATTAAACCTATTTTAAATGGTTCAACGTCCAGTTGAGTTGCTTGCCTCCAAGGTAATCATGGTCGCGAAGCAGGTCTGACTGGAAGCCCTGAATGTCTAGATAGGACCAAATGCTCTCCAATGGCTGGAGATTTGGTGTTAGAGTGATTCATCTTGTTAGGGATACATCCTTGTGTCTAACCATTTAGTCCTGCCTCCCAGTCAGTGTGGCTCCTACTCCTTGGAGAAATTATTGGGGGTGGAGACAAGCAGCGCAAATCGATGTTTAGGAGTTGATGTTGGAAAGTAAGTTTAATACTGAATATCACATTTCTAATTTATTGAATTGTAATTTTATTATATATCAATAATCCATTTAAACATATATAGTATCTCACAAAAGTGAGTACACCCCTCACATGTAAATATGTTATTATATCTTTTCATGTGACAACACTGAAGACATGCCCCTCTGCTTCAATGTGAAGTAGTAAGTGTACGGCCTGAATAACAGTGTAAATGTGCTGTCCCCTCAAAATAACTCAACACACAGCCAATAATGTCTAAACCGTTGGCAACAAAAGTGAGTACACCCCAAATTGGGCCCAATTCGCCATTTTCCCTCCTTGTGTCATGTGACTCGTTAGTGTCACAAGGTCTCAGGTGTGAATGGGGAGCAGGTGTGTTACATTTATTGTTATCCCTCTCACACTCTCTCATACTGGTCACTGGAAGTTCAACATGGCACCTCATGGCAAAGAACTCTCTGAGGATCTGAAAAAAAGAACTGTCGCTCTATATAAAGATGGCCGAGGCTATAAGAAGATTGCCAAGACTGACCTGCAGCACGGTGGGCAAGACCATACAGCGGTTTCTCAGGACAGGTTCCACTCAGAACACGCCTCGCCTTGGTCGGCCAAAGAAGTTGAGTGCACGTGCTCAGCGTCATATCCAGAGGTTGTCTTTGGGAAATAGACGTACGAGTGCTGCCAGCATTGGTGCAGAGGTTGGAGGTGTGGGGGGTCAGCGGGTCAGGGCTCAGACCATACGCCGCACACTGCATCAAATTGGTCTTCATGGCTGTCCTCCCAGAAGGAAGCCTCTTCTAAAGTTGATGCACAAGAACGCCCACAAACAGTTTGCTGAAGACAAGCAGACTAAGGACATGGAATACTGGAACCATGTCCTGTGGTCCGATGAGACCAAGATAAACTTATTTGGTTCAGATGACGTCAAGCGTGTGTGGCAGCAACCAGGTGAGGGGTACAAAGACAAGTGTGTCTTGCCTACAGTCAAGCATGGTGGTGGGAGTGTCATGGTCTGGGCCTGCATGAGTGCTGAAGGCACTGGGGAGCTACAGTTCATTGAGGGAACCATGAATGCCAATATGTATTGTGACATACTGAAGCAGAGCATGATCCCCTCCCTTCGGAAACTGGGTCGCAGAGCAGTATTCTAACACGATAACGACCCCAAACACACCTCCAAGACAACCACTGCCTTGCTAAAAAGGTAAAGGTGATGGACTGGCCAAGCATGTCTCCAGACCTAAACCCTATTGAGCATCTGTGGGGCATCCTCAAAAGGAAGGTGGGGGAGTGCAAGGTCTCTAACATCCACCAGCTCAGTGATGTCATCATGGAGGAGTGGAAGAGGACTCCAGTGGCAACCTGTGACACTCTGGTGATCTCCATTCCCATGAAGGTTAAGGCAGTGCTGGAAAATAATGGTGGCCACACAAAATATTGAGACGTTGGGCCCAATTTAGACATTTCCACTTAGAGGTGTTCTCACTTTTGTTGCCCGCGGTTAGACATTATTGGCTACGTGTTGAGTTATTTTGAGGGGACAGCACATTTACACTGTTATACAGGCCGTACACTTACTACTTCACATTGAAGCAGAGGGTCATGTCTTCAGTGTTGTCACATGAAAAGATAGAATAAAATATGTACAAAAATATGAGGAATGTACTGACTTTTGTGAGATACTGTAGCTCTTGTTTTAAGGACATTGTCCTCTAACCCTCCAATGTTCCACGTTAAATCAATGTGTTGGCCAGGTTGGGCCACTAGGGCAAAGCACATTAATTTATCTTTGTTTGTATCCTCAGACTGGTCACCCCCCATGCTGTGATTAGCATGCATCTATTTTTTGGATGGGGGCAGGGTTTTATTTCTTCCTTCTGCATATTGTTTAATTCATAAATACATATACCGTATATATTAGAGTATAAGCCGAGTTTTTCAGCCCTTTTTTTAAGGTTAAAAAGGGCCCCCTTGGCTTATACTTGAGTCACCCCCCCCCTTGTCTCTCTAACCCCCCGTGTCTCTTTCCCTCCCCCTCCTCATCCTCAACCCCCCTCATTCTAACCCCCCCCCCCCCCCTGATTCTACCCCTCTAAATAACCCCCCCTCCTCTCCCTTTCCCCTCACTTACCTGCATCTGAAGCTCCTGCTCCGGCCTCCGCTCCTTCCAGGTCTTGACGTGGCTCGCATGTAACGTCACAGCATTAGCATATACCGGGTGCTGTGTCATTACCATATTAGTCTCATCAGACCAGAGCACCTTCCTCCATACATTTTGGGAGTCTCCCATGTGCCATTTTGTTTTTTGCTGAAAGTAATGGCTTTCTTCTGGCCACTCTGCCATAAAGCCCAACTCTATGGAGCGTACGGCTTATTGTCGTCCTATGTACAGATACTCCAGTCTCTGCTGTGGATCTCTGCAGCTCCTCCAGGGTTACCTTAGGTCTCTGTGCTGCCTCTCTGATTAATGCCCTCCTTGCCCGGTCCGTGAGTTTTGGTGGACGGCCGTCTCTTGGCAGGTTTGCTGCTGTGCCATGTTCTTTCCATTTGGTTATGATAGATTTGATGGTGCTCCTGGGGATCATCAAAGATTTGGATATTTTTTTATAACCCTGACTTGTACTTCACAACAACATTGTCCCTAACTTGTTTGGAGAGTTCCTTGGTCTTCATGGCAGTGTCTGGTTAGTGGTGCCTCTTGCTTAGGTGTTGCAGCCACTGGGGCCTTTCAAAAAAAGTGTGTATATGTAATTGCAGATCATGTGACACTTAGATTGCACACAGGTGGACATCATTTCACTAATTATGTGACTTCTTAAGGTAATTGGTTGCACCAGAGCTTTTTATGGGCTTCATAACAAAGGGGGTGAATACATACGCACGTGCCAATTTTCTGTTTTCTATTTCTAAAAAATAGTTTTATGTATATATTTTTCTCATTTCAATTCACCAACTTAGACTATTGTGTTCTGATCCGCCACATAAAATTCAGATTAACAAAACATTGAACTTAAGGCTGTAATGTAACAAAATAGGTAAGAAGTCACAGGGGGTGAATACTTTTGCAAGGCATGGTATATATTTACTCATTCAATATGGGGCATTCATAATTAGTATTTTATATGAATTGGGTTTTGTTTGCCTTTCTCAGGATCAATAAACAATTAATCCACATAATACAAGGCCAGGGGAGATCTAAAAAGATTTAAGTTGATGGAATAACTGTCTTTTTTTCAACCTCAATTACTATATTGCCATTTTCCTTCTGTGAATAAGTTTACAGGTACTGAGTGTAAGCAAAATGCTGGAAAGATGTCTGGCCTCCTCGGTCAGTATAATGTCCTGAACTCCAGATATAGGCCCCTATTTAATTGTCCAAATCGCAATTACCGGAGCCCGTAAAAGTTACAGATATTTAATTGGATACATTTAGCTACTTCCGTTACAGGCTCAAAATCCCTGCGGTTGTCAAAAACGTTACTCTGTCCAATCTCTTGCTTTGATGTTTCAAGCCCACAGATGTTACCAGCGCTAAAGACGCAAAATCCATATTTAATTACAACAATTCAACAAACCTGCGATTGCCTTCAATACAGTAAATGGCAAATGTATTAAAAAAATATTTGTACTAGATAAGGCTCACAAGTGGGTTACACACCTGTTCGTATCACTGCAACGGCAAATAAACACACACTACTGTACTTAGAAATACTGGGACAGCAGTGAAAGGCATTATACGTTATTGCAAATCTGCATTAAAAATGTATTTTGTTTTATTTCCGTGTTATATCGATCCCGGGAATCAAGGGGTTAATACATATCATGGGACCCGCATGGACTAGAACAGTTGATTTATTGATTTGTATTAATTTCTACATTTCTGGATTGCGAGTCTGATCGCAAATTGTACTTCTAAGCACTAATTGATTGTAGTTTAAACTCCATCTGTCTCATTTACTATTGGCTCTATTTAAAATGTAACTTACGGGCTTGCTTAATTGATCATGATCATGCCCTGAAATGATACGTACAGGTTCAGGGTTTGCATATTGGGGCTGTGAGCCTGTACTTGCGGGCTTGAGTCAATTAAATACATCAGACACACGGGCTGTGAAGGTAATTACGGGCTTGGAATTAAATAGGGCCATATAAAGGGTTATTGGCCTCAACATCCCTTTGTACACCCTCTCATCAGGCACAGTGAAACTCAATTAAGTTATTAACTGTAACATTATACCTCAGATACCAGTCTGCTTACTGGGGAATAATATACTAGAACTGCCCAATGTATCCGACGACCTCCTTTAGTGTACCCTTGCTGCACCCTAGCGCCATATTGCTAAGCAGTGGAAAACTGATACTCTAATACTAACCAAGGTTATCCATAAAATGATGACTCATGAAAGACTACAGTGTCAGCCTTCATTGAGGCCCTTCCAATGTTTTATTTTTTTCAATGCATAGCAAGATGTTATTGTTCTCCTAACGGAAGTCATAATCCTTCACTTTAAAGGACTAATGTGGTCAAAAATTAAAAACAGTCTATATTGAAGATCTGCACTTGAAAATAAGCAACATGTTTTTTTAGAATGTAAAAATGCTTTTTTTCCCCCTAACTTTTACACTAATGTAAATCTTTCACTCCCCCAGATTAAAGCACGCAGCTCAGATCCGTAAAATCCTGCCTTAGATGCAACAGATATATGTGCAGGGAGCAGCCAAGCCAATCTTTACGGATGAGACGGCTCTAGGAGCCAATAGGAAATGGGAATGTCATAAATCTTATAATCAGTGGGAAGTGCTGTAATAAGTGCCCAGAACTGGCTACGGCAAGAAAACAGGTTATATATATATATATATATATATATACTAGGAACTTGCCCGTCAAAAATGACTGGATTAAAATTGTAAGGCTGGCAATGTGAGGCTTTTGGTTCTCATTGCGAGCTTCTCCCCCATGTACTTTAAGTTTCCTGCATCCACGTGAGAGCCAACAAACTCATTGACTTTTTATACACAGACACTAATTGCAATTTAAAAAACCACAGGTGTTGGAAATTAACCTTTAATTGCCATTTTAACCTGTGTGTGTCACCTTGTGTGTCTGTAACAAGGACAAACATCCAAGGGTATGTAAACTTTTGGTCAGGGCCTTTTGGGTGATTTCTGTTGTCATTATGATTTAAAACTCAACTGTGTGTGTGTATATATATATATATATATATATATATATATATATATATATACTGTATATATATATATGTAAAGTACCGTAATTGTTTTTTTATTTATTAATATTTTGATATTAAAAATAAGTGACAATTGTATTTATAGCTTCAATAAATAAAGATGTGTTTATTTTGTGTTAAAATATGATATATGTATAGACCATGCATTAGAGCATTAGTTCTTAGGCAACGTGACTTTGTGACGTGTATTAACCCCCTGTATTCTGTATCATAAAACAACCTTTATACTAACATTTCATATTTTTTAATTACACATTTAGTAATATCGGATTGTTGTGGCAAATAATGTTGACATTTTATAACTTTATAGTGCTTTATGTGCTATTTTCTCACTTTAAATGCTTCTGGGGACTCAACAAAGGATTGAAAACCAGTTGCGAGTGGTCTTTGATACACGTAAATCTTTCTTCTGGTTTCTGCAGTTACGGCAGATTCCTGATTTGCAAGTGATCCATAAAATCTTATTAGCAAAGTCTTCAGGTGTCAGGGAGTAACTCAAATATTACTGTTGGTGCAAAAGTCAATGGAGATTTATGCCTTGCTTTTTGGCTTTGTTGTGAAGTTCACTCAGAGCAGTGACCCGTAACAGTTTGCTCGCAATGTTTTAGGGGTAGGGGATAAACATAGCTAGGTAGGATTTACTGTGCTGCTACGGCACTCGTAATTGATTTTTTAGGGATTTGTTTACTGTGACTAGCTTCCTGAACTGGGAGGAGACTTGGAATACAGAGCAAGTCTATATGTGTGGGAATGTGGTAAATCTAGCTGCCAATGCTTTTATTAGCCCTAATGGAAATCTGTTTAGTTTACAAGGACATCTACTGTTGAGCAGAAGTTGCAAAGTTATTGGAATCCGTAAAAATTAATTACACATTTTGTTATTCAATATTTGACCACAATGGCCATTTAAAATTTTAACGCTTATCCAGTGTCCTTGTTGTTGTGTATAACTTTCTTCTCTTGGTACAGATGCCTGGGCGGCTCCAGACTGTTGTGAGGATCTTCTGCACCAGCCTTTTTGCCCTGCTGGTTTTGGGGGGGATCGTAGCTGCCTACGTGACTGGCTATCAGTTTATCCACACAGACCGCCATCACCTCTCATTCGGCCTTTATGGAGCCATCCTGGGACTTCACTTGCTCACCCAGAGCCTATTTGCTTATCTTGAACATAAAAAGATGCGCGGCGGGGGCAGGAAACCTGCAGGGAATTCCACGGTGGCTCTGTGCATCGCTGCCTACCAGGAGGATCCTGAATACTTGAGGAAGTGTCTACGGTCGGTCCGACGTCTCTCATACCCAAGTGTAAGGGTGGTGATGGTGGTGGATGGAAACACTGAGGACGACCGGTACATGATGGACATATTCCGAGAGGTCATGGGGTCAGAGGGCACCAGCTGCTATATTTGGGATACAAATTATCATGAGGTGGCGGAAGGCGGTCAAGAAGGTGAGCGAGGCGTGCAAGAGATGGTGAAACTCTTCCCATACACCTGTATCATGCAGAAGTGGGGAGGGAAACGAGAGGTCATGTACACGGCATTCAGGGCACTCGGAGACAGCGTGGATTATATACAGGTCAGTGCTACTGTGTAATTATATCATAACACAAGTATATAAGGTCGGCGCCATCTTACTAAATGGACAAAATAAATGACCACTGAAGCCTCATATAAATCATGTGCTCTTATAAATTAATTTAATGGTGTAAGACATTTCACCTTAATTCCTAACTGGACGTTTGGGAGTGACCATGTATTCAGATAACATCTCTGTTCAGTTCTGTTAAGACAACCACTACAAAGTGGTACTTTACAATAGGAATAAATAGAGTGAAATCCCCAGTATGATTGGTCTCCCCTTCAAGGCTACAGGCAAATAAGCTGGCTAGGATCGAAACCCCCATGGCACAAACAGAGTCTGCTAAATTGAAGATTTGTTTCTGTAAAAATGATTTTATGCTCATGGTTTATTTAGTTGCCAATATTGCTAGTTTGTTACATACTTCACAAACACGTGCCATTTTTCTCAAACTATTGTGGTGCTTTAAAGGGATTGGGATGGGGGGAGGGGGACAAATCCCCCCAGATTATATGAACAGGGGACACAAAAAATAGCAAAATTAAACTTAATCATGCATTACCAGATTTGGCCACTGGAGTATGTTTTTCCCATACATAATAAGTTGATTAGATATGTATAATTTTTTATTATATAGGAGAGTGGATGGGTGGGTGGGGTCAAGGGGCATTTAGAGTTATTATTATTATTACTAGCGGTACCTCTTGGTTGGTGTATTTTTTATTAACAGAGCCGCTTTCGCGTTTATTGTAAGCTCTGTGCAGATCTCCTTTTGGTGCTCATTGCAAGCCTCTCCCCTGGTGTCCTATAAGCACAGTTGGCGCTCCCTGTGAGGCACGCGGTGAAGGCCTTTGTCGTTTTTTGCGATCCTGTGGTGTGTTTTTTTTCTGTATATGTATTTTTTCATGATAATGAAATAATTATGAAAATTATAAATGAATATACATTACCTATTTGTAAGTAATATATGCAGGAAGCGTTGTGCTGAAGAGCTAACAATCTATTTCAATGTTCCTGCAGCATATAATGTAGGTTTGCGCTGTTGTGGAGCTGAGGTGTAAGTGTCAGCAATGTGTGCAGTGTGTAGTGTAAATAGGCTGCGAGCGCAAGGGGAAACCGTTTGTTTATCTGTGTAATTTTGTAAGTTAGTGTTGTAAAATGGCGGCGATTGTGTATGTGGTAGGCGGGTGTGGATGATTTAGCGACCTTGTTAATAGTGTTTTTTGTACCTCGTATGGGTTTGTGTAAAAGACGTATGTGCCTGGCGATGTTTTGCGGGTTGAGGGGTCATGTAGCCTCGTTTTCGTTAGTTTCGGCGGCCATGTTATCTGTTGCTTAGGGGATTTTCGAGTGTCTAAACTCTGTAAATTGGACTTAAATTTTGTGTGCAACCTGACTCCCAGACGTCCTGGCTGTCCCTCCTTGCTGTGTGTAATGTTCTTTTTTTATTTGTGTTTGTATTTTGTTTTTTAATGTTTTTCGTTGTGCGCCGTTCGGCCGTTAAGTTCGTATGTTTGCGACCTTGTAATTTTGCATTTTTGTACCTCGTACGTCCTTGGCAAAAGTGGTACGTGCCTGGCTGTTATTTGCGGGTTTTGGGTCGTGTAGCCTCGTTTTCATTTTTTTCGGCCGCCATTTCTTTTCTCGCTAAGCCGATTTTCAAGTTCCAAAACTCCTTAAATTTGACTTTAATTGGGGGGCAACCTCACTGGCAGATGTAGTGGCTGTCCCCCCCCATGCCGTGTGTGTGTTAATTTTTTATTTTCTTTAGTTTTTTCAAGTGTTTTTGTTGTTTGTGGATGTCCGCGTTACAGACGTAAATATTTTTGTGTAAGTCCTTATTTTGTCATTGCGTGTTATTGTCCGTAACGCGAACGTAAAGATGTCTCTTAGTAAATACCCAGACAGAAGAAAGACGCTTGATAAATGTGAGCGGAGGGAATTATGTCTGCCCCGAAATCAACAACACTGCTCTTGGCTAGTTGGAGAACTGGTGAGAGATTCTAGAGACAGCAGTCAGGACTGGGTCACCATCTAGTAAGTACAGGGTGATACATAGCTAGGGACAGCAGTCATGACCGGGTCACTATCTAGTAAGTACAGGGTGATACATAGCGAGGGTCAGCAGTCAGGACCGGATCACTATCTAGTAAGTACAGGGTGATAAATAGCCAGGGACAGCAGTCAGGACCGGGTCACTATCTAGTAAGTACAGGGTGATACATAGCTAGGGACAGCAGTCAGGACGGGATCACTATCTAGTAAGTACAGGGTGATACATAGCTAGGGACAGCAGTCAGGACCGGATCACTATCTAGTAAGTACAGGGTGATAAATAGCTAGGGACAGCAGTCAGGACAGGGTCACTATCTAGTAAGTACAGGCGATACATAGCTAGGCACAGCAGTTAGGGCCGGGTCACTATCTAGTAAGTACAGGGCGATACATAGCTAGGGACAGCAGTTAGGGCCGGGTCACTATCTAGTAAGTACAGGGCGATACATAGCTAGGGACAGCAGTCAGGACCGGGTCACTATCTAGTAAGTAAAGGCGATACATAGCTAGGGACAGCAGCCAGGACTGGATCACTATCTAGTAAGTACAGGGTGATACATACCTAGGGTCAGCAGTCAGGACCGGGTAACTATCTAGTAAATACAGGGTGATACATAGCTAGGGACAGCAGTCAGGACCGGGTCACTATCTAGTAAGTACAGGGCGATACATAGCTAGGGACAGCAGTCAGGACCGGGTCACTACCTAGTAAGTACAGGGTGACACATAGCTAGGGACAGCAGTCAGGACCGAGTCACTACCTAGTAAGTACAGGGCGATACATAGCTAGGGACAGCAGTCAGGACCGGATCACTATCTAGTAAGTACAGGCGATACATAGCTAGGGACAGCAGCCAGGACTGGATCACTATCTAGTAAATACAGGGTGATACATAGCTAGGGACAGCTGTCAGGACCGGGTCACTATCTAGTAAGTACAGGGCGATACATAGCTAGGGACAGCAGTCAGGACCGGGTCACTATCTAGTAAGTACAGGGCGATACATAGCTAGGCACAGCAGTCAGGGCCGGGTCACTATCTAGTAAGTACAGGGCGATACATAGCTAGGGACAGCAGTCAGGACCGGGTCACTATCTGGTAAGTACAGGGCGATACAAAGATAGGGACAGCAGTCAGGACCGGGTCACTATCTAGTAAGTACAGGCGATACATAGGTAGGGACAGCAGTCATGACCGGATCACTGTCTAGTAAGTACAGGCGATACATAGCTAGGGACAGCAGCCAGGACTGGATCACTATCTAGTAAGTACAGGGTGATACATAGCTAAGGACAGCAGTCAGGACCGGATCACTATCTAGTAAGTACAGGCGATACATATCTAGGGACAGCAGTCAGGACCGGATCACTATCTAGTAAATACAGGGTGATACATAGCTAGGGACATCAGTCAGGACCGGATCACTATCTAGTAAGTACAGGCGATACATAGCTAGGGACATCAGTCAGGACCGGATCACTATCTAGTAAGTACAGGCGATACATAGCTAGGGACATCAGTCAGGACCGGATCACTATCTAGTAAATACAGGGTGATACATAGCTAGGGACAGCAGTCAGGACCGAGTCACTATCTAGTAAGTACAGGGTGATACATAGCTAGGGACATCAGTCAGGACCGGATCACTATCTAGTAAGTACAGGGTGATACATAGCTAGGGACAGCAGTCAGGACCGGATCACTATCTAGTAAGTACAGGCGATACATAGCTAGGGACAGCAGTCAGGACCGGATCACTATCTAGTAAGTACAGAGCGATACATAGCTAGGGACAGCAGTCAGGACCGGATCACTATCTAGTAAGTACAGGGTGATACATAGCTAGGGACAGCAGCCAGGACCGGATCACTATCTAGTAAGTACAGGGCGATACATAGCTAGGGACAGCAGCCAGGACTGGATCACTATCTAGTAAGTACAGGGCGATACATAGCTAGGGACAGCAGTCAGGACCGGATCACTATCTAGTAAGTACAGGGTGATACATAGCTAGGGACAGCAGTCAGGACCGGGTCACTATCTAGTAAGTACATGGTGATACATAGCTAGGGACAGCAGTCACGACCGGATCACTATCTAATAAGTACAGGGTTATACATAGCTAGGGACAGCAGTCACGACCGGATCACTATCTAGTAAGTACAGGGTGATACATAGCCAGGGACAGCAGTCAGGGCCGGATCACTATCTAGTAAGTACAGGGTGATACATAGCTAGGGACAGCAGTCAGGACCGGATCACTATCTAGTAAGTACAGGGTGATACATAGCTAGGGACAGCGGTCAGGACCGGATCACTATCTAGTAAGTACAGGGTGATACGTAGCTAGGGACAGCAGTCAGGACCGGGTCACTATCTAGTAAGTACAGGGCGATACATAGCTAGGGACATCAGTCAGGGCCGGGTCACTATCTAGTAAGTACAGGGTGACACATAGCTAGGGACAGCAGTCAGGGCCGGGTCCCTATCTAGTAAGTACAGGGCGATACATAGCTAGGGACAGCAGTCAGGACCGGATCACTATCTAGTAAGTACAGGGTGATACATAGCTAGGGACAGCAGTCAGGACCTGGTCACTATCTAGTAAGTACAGGCGATACATAGCTAGGGACAGCTGTCAGGGCCGGGTCCCTATCTAGTAAGTACAGGGCGATACATAGCTAGGGACAGCAGTCAGGACCGGATCACTATCTAGTAAGTACAGGGTGATACATAGCTAGGGACAGCAGTCAGGACCGGGTCACTATCTAGTAAATACAGGCGATACATAGCTAGGGACAGCAGTCAGGACCGGGTCACTATCTAGTAAGTACAGGGTGATACATAGCTAGGGACAGCAGTCAGGACCGGATCAATATCTAGTAAGTACAGGGTGATACATAGCTAGGGACAGCAGCCAGGACCGGGTCACTATCTAGTAAGTACAGGGTGATACATAGCGAGGGACAGCAGTCAGGACCGGATCACTATCTAGTAAGTACAGGGCGATACATAGCTAGGGACAGCAGTCAGGACCGGGTCACTATCTAGTAAGTACAGGGTGATACATAGCTAGGGACAGCAGTCAGGACCGGATCAATATCTAGTAAGTACAGGGTGATATATAGCTAGGGACAGCAGTCAGGACCGGGTCACTATCTAGTAAGTACAGGGTGATACATAGCTAGGGTCAGCAGTCAGGACCGGATCACTATCTAGTAAGTACAGGGCGATACATAGCTAGGGACAGCAGTCAGGACCGGGTCACTATCTAGTAAGTACAGGGCGATACATAGCTAGGGACAGCAGTCAGGACCGGATCACTATCTAGTAAGTACAGGGCGATACATAGCTAGGGACAGCAGTCAGGACCGGGTCACTATCTAGTAAGTACAGGGTGATACATAGCTAGGGACAGCGGTCAGGACCGGATCACTATCTAGTAAGTACAGGCGATACATAGCTAGGAACAGCAGTCAGGACCGGGTCACTATCTAGTAAGTACAGGTTGATACATAGCTAGGGACAGCGGTCAGGACCGGATCACTATCTAGTAAGTACAGGCGATACATAGCTAGGAACAGCAGTCAGGACCGGGTCACTATCTAGTAAGTACAGGGTGATACATAGCTAGGGACAGCAGTCAGGACCGGTCACTATCTAGTAAGTACAGGGTGATACATAGCTAGGAAGACCAGTCAGGACCGGATCACTATCTAGTAAGTACAGGGTGATACATAGCTAGGGACAGCAGTCAGGACCGGGTCACTATCTAGTAAGTACAGGCGATACATAGCTAGGGACAGCAGCCAGGACTGGATCACTATCTAGTAAGTACAGGGTGATACATAGCTAGGGACAGCAGCCAGGACTGGATCACTATCTAGTAAATACAGGGAGATACATAGCTAGGGACAGCAGTCAGGACCGGGTCACTATCTAGTAAGTACAGGGCGATACATAGCTAGGCACAGCAGTCAGGGCCGGGTCACTATCTAGTAAGTACAGGGCGATACATAGCTAGGGACAGCAGTCAGGACCGGGTCACTATCTAGTAAGTACAGGGCGATACATAGCTAGGGACAGCAGTCAGGACTGGATCACTATCTAGTAAATACAGGGTGATACATAGCTAGGGACAGCAGTCAGGACCGGGTCACTATCTAGTAAGTACAGGGCGATACATAGCTAGGGACAGCAGTCAGGACCGGGTCACTATCTAGTAAGTACAGGGCGATACATAGCTAGGCACAGCAGTCAGGGCCGGGTCACTATCTAGTAAGTACAGGGCGATACATAGCTAGGGACAGCAGTCAGGACCGGGTCACTATCTGGTAAGTACAGGGCGATACATAGCTAGGGACAGCAGTCAGGACCGGATCACTATCTAGTAAGTACAGGCGATACATAGCTAGGGACAGCAGTCAGGAGCGGGTCACTATCTAGTAAGTACAGGGTGATACATAGCTAGGGTCAGCGGTCAGGACCGGGTCACTATCTAGTAAGTACAGGGTGATACATAGCTAGGGTCAGCGGTCAGGACCGGGTCACTATCTAGTAAGTACAGGGCGATACATAGCTAGGGACAGCAGTCAGGACCGGATCACTATCTAGTAAGTACAGGCGATACATAGCTAGGGACAGCAGTCAGGACCGGGTCACTATCTAGTAAGTACAGGGTGATACATAGCTAGGGACAGCAGTCAGGTCCGGATCACTATCTAGTAAGTACAGGGTGATACATAGCTAGGGACAGCAGTCAGGACCGGGTCACTATCTAGTAAGTACAGGGTGATACATAGCTAGGGACAGCAGTCACGACCGGATCATTATCTAATAAGTACAGGGCGATACATAGCTAGGGACAGCAGTCAGGACCGGGTCACTATCTAGTAAGTACAGGAGGATACATAGCTAGGGACAGCAGTCAGGACCGGGTCACTATCTAGTAAGTATAGGACGATACATAGCTAGGGTCAGCAGTCAGGACCGGATCACTATCTAGTAAATACAGGGTGATACATAGCTAGGGACAGCAGTCAGGACCGGGTCACTATCTAGTAAGTACAGAGTGATACATAGCTAGGGACAGCAGTCAGGACGGGATCACTATCTAGTAAGTACAGGGCGATACATAGCTAGGGACAGCAGTCAGGACCGGGTCACTATCTAGTAAGTACAGGAGGATACATAGCTAGGGACAGCAGTCAGGACCGGGTCACTATCTAGTAAGTACAGGGTGATACATAGCTAGGGACAGCAGTCAGGACCGGGTCACTATCTAGTAAGTACAGGCGATACATAGCTAGGGACAGCAGCCAGGACTGGATCACTATCTAGTAAGTACAGGGTGATACATAGCTAGGGACAGCAGTCAGGACCGGTCACTATCTAGTAAGTACAGGGTGATACATAGCTAGGGACAGCAGTCAGGACCGGATCACTATCTAGTAAGTACAGGGCGATACATAGCTAGGCACAGCAGTCAGGACCGGATCACTATCTAGTAAGTACAGGGTGATACATAGCTAGGGACAGCAGTCAGGACCGGGTCACTATCTAGTAAGTACAGAGTGATACATAGCTAGGGACAGCAGTCAGGACCGGGTCACTATCTAGTAAGTACAGGAGGATACATAGCTAGGAACAGCAGTCAGGACCGGGTCACTATCTAGTAAGTACAGGGTGATACATACCTAGTGTCAGCAGTCAGGACCGGGTCACTATCTAGTAAGTACAGGGCGATACATAGCTAGGGACAGCAGTCAGGACCGGGTCACTATCTAGTAAGTACAGGGCGATACATAGCTAGGGACAGCAGCCAGGACTGGATCACTATCTAGTAAGTACAGGGCGATACATAGCTAGGGACAGCAGTCAGGACCGGATCACTATCTAGTAAGTACAGGGTGATACATAGCTAGGGACAGCAGTCAGGACCGGGTCACTATCTAGTAAGTACATGGTGATACATAGCTAGGGACAGCAGTCACGACCGGATCACTATCTAATAAGTACAGGGTTATACATAGCTAGGGACAGCAGTCACGACCGGATCACTATCTAGTAAGTACAGGGTGATACATAGCCAGGGACAGCAGTCAGGGCCGGATCACTATCTAGTAAGTACAGGGTGATACATAGCCAGGGACAGCAGTCAGGACCGGATCACTATCTAGTAAGTACAGGGTGATACATAGCTAGGGACAGCGGTCAGGACCGGATCACTATCTAGTAAGTACAGGGTGATACGTAGCTAGGGACAGCAGTCAGGACCGGGTCACTATCTAGTAAGTACAGGGCGATACATAGCTAGGGACAGCAGTCAGGGCCGGGTCCCTATCTAGTAAGTACAGGGCGATACATAGCTAGGGACAGCAGTCAGGACCGGATCACTATCTAGTAAGTACAGGGTGATACATAGCTAGGGACAGCAGTCAGGACCTGGTCACTATCTAGTAAGTACAGGCGATACATAGCTAGGGACAGCTGTCAGGGCCGGGTCCCTATCTAGTAAGTACAGGGCGATACATAGCTAGGGACAGCAGTCAGGACCGGATCACTATCTAGTAAGTACAGGGTGATACATAGCTAGGGACAGCAGTCAGGACCGGGTCACTATCTAGTAAATACAGGCGATACATAGCTAGGGACAGCAGTCAGGACCGGGTCACTATCTAGTAAGTACAGGCGATACATAGCTAGGGACAGCAGTCAGGACCGGGTCACTATCTAGTAAGTACAGGCGATACATAGCTAGGGACAGCAGTCAGGACCGGGTCACTATCTAGTAAGTACAGGGCGATACATAGCTAGGGACAGCAGTCAGGACCGGATCACTATCTAGTAAGTACAGGGCGATACATAGCTAGGGACAGCAGTCAGGACCGGGTCACTATCTAGTAAGTACAGGGTGATACATAGCTAGGGACAGCGGTCAGGACCGGATCACTATCTAGTAAGTACAGGCGATACATAGCTAGGAACAGCAGTCAGGACCGGGTCACTATCTAGTAAGTACAGGGTGATACATAGCTAGGGACAGCAGTCAGGACCGGATCACTATCTAGTAAGTACAGGCGATACATAGCTAGGGACAGCAGCCAGGACTGGATCACTATCTAGTAAGTACAGGGTGATACATAGCTAGGGACAGCAGCCAGGACTGGATCACTATCTAGTAAATACAGGGAGATACATAGCTAGGGACAGCAGTCAGGACCGGGTCACTATCTAGTAAGTACAGGGCGATACATAGCTAGGCACAGCAGTCAGGGCCGGGTCACTATCTAGTAAGTACAGGGCGATACATAGCTAGGGACAGCAGCCAGGACTGGATCACTATCTAGTAAATACAGGGCGATACATAGCTAGGGACAGCAGTCAGGACCGGGTCACTATCTAGTAAGTACAGGGCGATACATAGCTAGGGACAGCAGTCAGGGCCGGGTCCCTATCTAGTAAGTACAGGGCGATACATAGCTAGGGACAGCAGTCAGGACCGGATCACTATCTAGTAAGTACAGGGCGATACATAGCTAGGGACAGCAGTCAGGGCCGGGTCCCTATCTAGTAAGTACAGGGCGATACATAGCTAGGGACAGCAGTCAGGACCGGATCACTATCTAGTAAGTACAGGGTGATACATAGCTAGGGACAGCAGTCAGGACCTGGTCACTATCTAGTAAGTACAGGCGATACATAGCTAGGGACAGCTGTCAGGGCCGGGTCCCTATCTAGTAAGTACAGGGCGATACATAGCTAGGGACAGCAGTCAGGACCGGATCACTATCTAGTAAGTACAGGGTGATACATAGCTAGGGACAGCAGTCAGGACCGGGTCACTATCTAGTAAATACAGGCGATACATAGCTAGGGACAGCAGTCAGGACCGGGTCACTATCTAGTAAGTACAGGGCGATACATAGCTAGGGACAGCAGTCAGGACCGGGTCACTATCTAGTAAGTACAGGCGATACATAGCTAGGGACAGCAGTCAGGACCGGGTCACTATCTAGTAAGTACAGGGGTATACATAGCTAGGGACAGCAGTCAGGACCGGATCACTATCTAGTAAGTACAGGGCGATACATAGCTAGGGACAGCAGACAGGACCGGGTCACTATCTAGTAAGTACAGGGTGATACATAGCTAGGGACAGCGGTCAGGACCGGATCACTATCTAGTAAGTACAGGCGATACATAGCTAGGAACAGCAGTCAGGACCGGGTCACTATCTAGTAAGTACAGGGTGATACATTGCTAGGGACAGCAGTCAGGACCGGATCACTATCTAGTAAGTACAGGCGATACATAGCTAGGGACAGCAGCCAGGACTGGATCACTATCTAGTAAGTACAGGGTGATACATAGCTAGGGACAGCAGCCAGGACTGGATCACTATCTAGTAAATACAGGGAGATACATAGCTAGGGACAGCAGTCAGGACCGGGTCACTATCTAGTAAGTACAGGGCGATACATAGCTAGGCACAGCAGTCAGGGCCGGGTCACTATCTAGTAAGTACAGGGCGATACATAGCTAGGGACAGCAGCCAGGACTGGATCACTATCTAGTAAATACAGGGTGATACATAGCTAGGGACAGCAGTCAGGACCGGGTCACTATCTAGTAAGTACAGGGCGATACATAGCTAGGCACAGCAGTCAGGGCCGGGTCACTATCTAGTAAGTACAGGGCGATACATAGCTAGGGACAGCAGCCAGGACTGGATCACTATCTAGTAAGTACAGAGTGATACATAGCTAGGATCAGCAGTCAGGACCGGGTCACTATCTAGTAAGTACAGGGCGATACATAGCTAGGGACAGCAGTCAGGACCGGGTCACTATCTAGTAAGTACAGGGCGATACATAGCTAGGCACAGCAGTCAGGGCCGGGTCACTATCTAGTAAGTACAGGGCGATACAAAGCTAGGGACAGCAGTCAGGACCGGGTCACTATCTAGTAAGTACAGGGTGATACATAGCTAGGGACAGCAGTCAGGACCTGGTCACTATCTAGTAAGTACAGGCGATACATAGCTAGGGACAGCTGTCAGGGCCGGGTCCCTATCTAGTAAGTACAGGGCGATACATAGCTAGGGACAGCAGTCAGGACCGGATCACTATCTAGTAAGTACAGGGTGATACATAGCTAGGGACAGCAGTCAGGACCGGGTCACTATCTAGTAAATACAGGCGATACATAGCTAGGGACAGCAGTCAGGACCGGGTCACTATCTAGTAAGTACAGGCGATACATAGCTAGGGACAGCAGTCAGGACCGGGTCACTATCTAGTAAGTACAGGCGATACATAGCTAGGGACAGCAGTCAGGACCGGGTCACTATCTAGTAAGTACAGGGCGATACATAGCTAGGGACAGCAGTCAGGACCGGATCACTATCTAGTAAGTACAGGGCGATACATAGCTAGGGACAGCAGTCAGGACCGGGTCACTATCTAGTAAGTACAGGGTGATACATAGCTAGGGACAGCGGTCAGGACCGGATCACTATCTAGTAAGTACAGGCGATACATAGCTAGGAACAGCAGTCAGGACCGGGTCACTATCTAGTAAGTACAGGGTGATACATAGCTAGGGACAGCAGTCAGGACCGGATCACTATCTAGTAAGTACAGGCGATACATAGCTAGGGACAGCAGCTAGGACTGGATCACTATCTAGTAAGTACAGGGTGATACATAGCTAGGGACAGCAGCCAGGACTGGATCACTATCTAGTAAATACAGGGAGATACATAGCTAGGGACAGCAGTCAGGACCGGGTCACTATCTAGTAAGTACAGGGCGATACATAGCTAGGCACAGCAGTCAGGGCCGGGTCACTATCTAGTAAGTACAGGGCGATACATAGCTAGGGACAGCAGCCAGGACTGGATCACTATCTAGTAAATACAGGGTGATACATAGCTAGGGACAGCAGTCAGGACCGGGTCACTATCTAGTAAGTACAGGGCGATACATAGCTAGGGACAGCAGTCAGGACCGGGTCACTATCTAGTAAGTACAGGGCGATACATAGCTAGGCACAGCAGTCAGGGCCGGGTCACTATCTAGTAAGTACAGGGCGATACATAGCTAGGGACAGCAGTCAGGACCGGGTCACTATCTGGTAAGTACAGGGCGATACATAGCTAGGGACAGCAGTCAGGACCGGATCACTATCTAGTAAGTACAGGCGATACATAGCTAGGGACAGCAGTCAGGACCGGGTCACTATCTAGTAAGTACAGGGTGATACATAGCTAGGGTCAGCGGTCAGGACCGGGTCACTATCTAGTAAGTACAGGGTGATACATAGCTAGGGTCAGCGGTCAGGACCGGGTCACTATCTAGTAAGTACAGGGCGATACATAGCTAGGGACAGCAGTCAGGACCGGATCACTATCTAGTAAGTACAGGCGATACATAGCTAGGGACAGCAGTCAGGACCGGGTCACTATCTAGTAAGTACAGGGTGATACATAGCTAGGGACAGCAGTCAGGACCGGATCACTATCTAGTAAGTACAGGGTGATACATAGCTAGGGACAGCAGTCAGGACCGGGTCACTATCTAGTAAGTACAGGGTGATACATAGCTAGGGACAGCAGTCACGACCGGATCACTATCTAATAAGTACAGGGCGATACATAGCTAGGGACAGCAGTCAGGACCGGGTCACTATCTAGTAAGTACAGGAGGATACATAGCTAGGGACAGCAGTCAGGACCGGGTCACTATCTAGTAAGTATAGGACGATACATAGCTAGGGTCAGCAGTCAGGACCGGATCACTATCTAGTAAGTACAGGGTGATACATAGCTAGGGACAGCAGTCAGGACCGGGTCACTATCTAGTAAGTACAGAGTGATACATAGCTAGGGACAGCAGTCAGGACGGGATCACTATCTAGTAAGTACAGGGCGATACATAGCTAGGGACAGCAGTCAGGACCGGGTCACTATCTAGTAAGTACAGGAGGATACATAGCTAGGGACAGCAGTCAGGACCGGGTCACTATCTAGTAAGTACAGGGTGATACATAGCTAGGGACAGCAGTCAGGACCGGGTCACTATCTAGTAAGTACAGGCGATACATAGCTAGGGACAGCAGCCAGGACTGGATCACTATCTAGTAAGTTCAGGGTGATACATAGCTAGGGACAGCAGTCAGGACCGGTCACTATCTAGTAAGTACAGGGTGATACATAGCTAGGGACAGCAGTCAGGACCGGATCACTATCTAGTAAGTACAGGGCGATACATAGCTAGGCACAGCAGTCAGGACCGGATCACTATCTAGTAAGTACAGGGTGATACATAGCTAGGGACAGCAGTCAGGACCGGGTCACTATCTAGTAAGTACAGAGTGATACATAGCTAGGGACAGCAGTCAGGACCGGGTCACTATCTAGTAAGTACAGGAGGATACATAGCTAGGAACAGCAGTCAGGACCGGGTCACTATCTAGTAAGTACAGGGTGATACATACCTAGTGTCAGCAGTCAGGACCGGGTCACTATCTAGTAAGTACAGGGCGATACATAGCTAGGGACAGCAGTCAGGACCGGGTCACTATCTAGTAAGTACAGGGCGATACATAGCTAGGGACAGCAGTCAGGACCGGGTCACTATCTAGTAAGTACAGGGCGATACATAGCTAGGGACAGCAGTCAGGACCGGGTCACTATCTAGTAAGTACAGGGTTATACATAGCTAGGGACAGCAGCCAGGACCGGATCACTATCTAGTAAGTACAGTGTGATACATAGCTAGGGACAGCAGTCAGGACCGGGTCACTATCTAGTAAGTACAGGGCGATACATAGCTAGAGACAGCAGTCAGGACCGGATCACTATCTAGTAAGTACAGGGTGATACATAGCTAGGGACAGCAGTCAGGGCCGGATCACTATCTAGTAAGTACAGGGCGATACATAGCTAGGGACAGCAGTCAGGACCGGGTCACTATCTAGTAAGTACAGGCGATACATAGCTAGGGACAGCAGCCAGGACTGGATCACTATCTAGTAAGTACAGGGTGATACATAGCTAGGGACAGCAGTCAGGACCAGGTCACTATCTAGTAAGTACAGGCGATACATAGCTAGGGACAGCAGCCAGGAGTGGATCACTATCTAGTAAGTACAGGGTGATACATAGCTAGGGACAGCAGTCAGGACCGGGTCACTATCTAGTAAGTACAGGCGATACATAGCTAGGGACAGCAGCCAGGACTGGATCACTATCTAGTAAGTACAGGGCGATACATAGCTAGGGACAGCAGTCAGGACCGGGTCACTATCTAGTAAGTACAGGCGATACATAGCTAGGGACAGCAGTCAGGACCGGGTCACTATCTAGTAAGTACAGGCGATACATAGCTAGGGACAGCAGCCAGGACTGGATCACTATCTAGTAAGTACAGGGTGATACATAGCTAGGGACAGCAGTCAGGACCAGGTCACTATCTAGTAAGTACAGGCGATACATAGCTAGGGTCAGCAGTCATGACCGGATCACTATCTAGTAAGTACAGGGTGATACATAGCTAGGGACAGCAGTCAGGACCGGTCACTATCTAGTAAGTACAGGGTGATACATAGCTAGGGACAGCAGTCAGGACCGGTCACTATCTAGTAAGTACAGGGTGATACATAGCTAGGGACAGCAGTCAGGACCGGATCACTATCTAGTAAGTACAGGGTGATACATAGCTAGGGACAGCAGTCAGGGCCGGATCACTATCTAGTAAGTACAGGGCGATACATAGCTAGGGACAGCAGTCAGGACCGGGTCACTATCTAGTAAGTACAGGCGATACATAGCTAGGGACAGCAGCCAGGACTGGATCACTATCTAGTAAGTACAGGGTGATACATAGCTAGGGACAGCAGTCAGGACCAGGTCACTATCTAGTAAGTACAGGCGATACATAGCTAGGGACAGCAGCCAGGAGTGGATCACTATCTAGTAAGTACAGAGTGATACATAGCTAGGGACAGCAGTCAGGACCGGGTCACTATCTAGTAAGTACAGGCGATACATAGCTAGGGACAGCAGCCAGGACTGGATCACTATCTAGTAAGTACAGGGTGATACATAGCCCAGGGACAGCAGTCAGGACCGGATTACTATCTAGTAAGTACAGAGTGATACATAGCTAGGGACAGCAGTCAGGGCCCGATCACTATCTAGTAAGTACAGGGCGATACATAGCTAGGGACAGCAGTCAGGACCGGGTCACTATCTAGTAAGTACAGGCGATACATAGCTAGGGACAGCAGTCAGGACCGGGTCACTATCTAGTAAGTACAGGCGATACATAGCTAGGGACAGCAGCCAGGACTGGATCACTATCTAGTAAGTACAGGGTGATACATAGCTAGGGACAGCAGTCAGGACCAGGTCACTATCTAGTAAGTACAGGCGATACATAGCTAGGGTCAGCAGTCATGACCGGATCACTATCTAGTAAGTACAGGGTGATACATAGCTAGGGACAGCAGTCAGGACCGGTCACTATCTAGTAAGTACAGGGTGATACATAGCTAGGGACAGCAGTCAGGACCGGTCACTATCTAGTAAGTACAGGGTGATACATAGCTAGGGACAGCAGTCAGGACCGGATTACTATCTAGTAAGTACAGGGCGATACATAGCTAGGCACAGCAGTCAGGACCGGATCACTATCTAGTAAGTACAGGGTGATACATAGCTAGGGACAGCAGTCAGGACAGGGTCACTATCTAGTAAGTACAGGGTGATACATAGCCAGGGACAGCAGTCAGGACGGGATCACTATCTAGTAAGTACAGGGCGATACATAGCTAGGGACAGCAGTCAGGACAGGGTCACTATCTAGTAAGTACAGGGTGATACATAGCTAGGGACAGCAGTCAGGACCGGGTCACTATCTAGTAAGTACAGGGTGATACATAGCCAGGGACAGCAGTCAGGACGGGATCACTATCTAGTAAGTACAGGGCGATACATAGCTAGGGACAGCAGTCAGGACCGGGTCACTATCTAGTAAGTACAGGAGGATACATAGCTAGGGACAGCAGTCAGGACCGGGTCACTATCTAGTAAGTACAGGGCGATACATAGCTAGGGACAGCAGTCAGGACCGGGTCACTATCTAGTAAGTACAGGCGATACATAGCTAGGGACAGCAGTCAGGACCGGGTCACTATCTAGTAAGTACAGGCGATACATAGCTAGGGACAGCAGCCAGGACTGGATCACTATCTAGTAAGTACAGGGTGATACATAGCTAGGGACAGCAGTCAGGACCGGGTCACTATCTAGTAAGTACAGGGCGATACATAGCTAGGGACAGCAGTCAGGACCGGGTCACTATCTAGTAAGTACAGGGCGATACATAGCTAGGCACAGCAGTCAGGGCCGGGTCACTATCTAGTAAGTACAGGGCGATACATAGCTAGGGACAGCAGTCAGGACCGGGTCACTATCTAGTAAGTAGAGGACGATACATAGCTAGGGACAGCAGTCAGGACGGGATCACTATCTAGTAAGTACAGGGCGATACATAGCTAGGGACAGCAGTCAGGACCGGGTCACTATCTAGTAAGTACAGGAGGATACATAGGTAGGGACAGCAGTCAGGACCGGGTCACTATCTAGTAAGTACAGGGCGATACATAGCTAGGGACAGCAGTCAGGACCGGGTCACTATCTAGTAAGTACAGGCGATACATAGCTAGGGACAGCAGTCAGGACCGGGTCACTATCTAGTAAGTACAGGGCGATACATAGCTAGGGACAGCAGTCAGGACCGGGTCACTATCTAGTAAGTACAGGCGATACATAGCTAGGGACAGCAGTCAGGACCGGGTCACTATCTAGTAAGTACAGGGCGATACATAGCTAGGGACAGCAGTCAGGACCGGGTCACTATCTAGTAAGTACAGGCGATACATAGCTAGGGACAGCAGTCAGGACCGGATCACTATCTAGTAAGTACAGGCGATACATAGCTAGGGACAGCAGTCAGGACCGGGTCACTATCTAGTAAGTACAGGGTGATACATAGCTGGGGACAGCAATCAGGGCTGGATCACTATCTAGTAAGTACAGGGTGATACATAGCTAGGGACAGCAGTTAGGGCCGGGTCACTATCTAGTAAGTACAGGGCGATACATAGCTAGGGACAGCAGTCAGGACCGGGTCACTATCTAGTAAGTACAGGGCGATACATAGCTAGGGACAGCAGTCAGGACCGGGTCACTATCTAGTAAGTACAGGGCGATACATAGCTAGGGACAGCAGTCAGGACCGGATCACTATCTAGTAAGTACAGGGCGATACATAGCTAGGGACAGCAGTCAGGACCGGGTCACTATCTAGTAAGTACAGGCGATACATAGCTAGGGACAGCAGTCAGGACCGGATCACTATCTAGTAAGTACAGGCGATACATAGCTAGGGACAGCAGTCAGGACCGGATCACTATCTAGTAAGTACAGGTGATACATAGCTAAGGACAGCAGTCAGGACTGGATCACTACCTAGTAAGTACAGGTGATACATAGCTAAGGACAGCAGTCAGGACCGGATCACTATCTAGTAAGTACAGGCGATACATAGCTAGGGACAGCAGTCAGGACCGGATCACTATCTAGTAAGTACAGGGCGATACATAGCTAGGGACAGCAGTCAGGACCGGATCACTATCTAGTAAGTACAGGGCGATACATAGCTAGGGACAGCAGTCAGGACCGGATCACTATCTAGTAAGTACAGGGTGATACATAGCTAGGGACAGCAGTCAGGACCGGGTCACTATCTAGTAAGTACAGGGTGATACATAGCTAGGGACAGCAGTCAAGACCGGATCACTATCTAATAAGTACAGGGTGATACATAGCTAGGGACAGCAGTCAGGACCGGGTCAATATCTAGTAAGTACAGGGTGATACATAGCTAGGGACAGCAGTCAAGACCGGATCACTATCTAGTAAGTACAGGGTGATACATAGCTAGGGACAGCGGTCAGGACTGGGTCACTATCTAGTAAGTACAGGGTTATACATAGCTAGGGACAGCAGTCAGGACCGGGTCACTATCTAGTAAGTACAGGGTGATACATAGCTAGGGTCAGCAGTCTGGACCGGGTCACTATCTAGTAAGTATAGGACGATACATAGCTAGGGTCAGCAGTCAGGACCGGATCACTATCTAGTAAGAACAGGGTGATACATAGCTAGGGACAGCAGTCAGGACCGGGTCACTGTCTAGTAAGTATAGGACGATACATAGCTAGGGTCAGCAGTCAGGACCGGATCACTATCTAGTAAGTACAAGGGATACATAGCTAGGGACAGCGGTCAGGACCGGGTCACTATATAGTAAGTACAGCGTGATACATAGCTAGGGACAGCAGTCAGGGCCGGGTCACTATCTAGTAAGTACAGGGTGATACATAGCTAGGGACAGCAGTCAGGACCGGGTCACTATCTAGTAAGTACAGGGTGATACATAGCGAGGGTCAGCAGTCAGGACCGGGTCACTATCTAGTAAGTACAGGGTGATACATAGCGAGGGTCAGCAGTCAGGACCGGGTCACTATCTAGTAAGTACAGGGTGATACATAGCTAGGGACAGCGGACAGGACCGGATCACTATCTAGTAAGTACAGGGTGATACATAGCTAGGGACAGCAGTCAGGACCGGATCACTATCTAGTAAGTACAGGGCGATACATAGCTAGGGACAGCAGTCAGGACCGGGTCACTATCTAGTAAGTTACATAGTTACATAGTAATTAAGGTTGAAAAAAGACTTTCAGTCCATCAAGTTCAACCTGTTAAGATCTCCTCTGATCTGCAATATGCGGATTAGTTATTAATTAAATTATTGATTAAATAATTATTAATAGTATAGTATTGGAGAATGAATAAAGAGTTAGTCCATCAAGTTCAACCTTTTTAGATCTCTATTGATCTTTTTAATTTGGACTATTTATTATTATTGTTAATTGTTAATTATTGTTAGTTGATCCAGAGGAAGGCAAACATAAAAAAAAACCCCATTGAAACTTTGCCAATTGTCTCATAAGGGAAAAAAAAAGCAAAATTCCTTCCTGACCCCAGAAACTGGCGATCAAATTTCTCCCTGGATCAATATTCCTTGCTAGTTATCTAGGATAGCCTTGAATGCCCTCTTTATTCAGAAATATATCTAACCCCTTTTTGAAGTTGTCTATCGAATTCGCTGTCACCACCTCCTTTGGTAGAGAATTCCACAGTTTAACCACCCTAACTGTGTAGAATCCTTTTCTTTGTTTAAGGTGAAATCTTTTTTCCTCTACCCTCAAGGGATGTCCTCTTGTCAGTTGAAAATCTCTTGCTACAAAAAGTTCACTTGACAAAGCCTTATATTGACCCTGGATGTATTTAAATAACGTAATCATATCTCCTCTTAGACGCCTTTTTTCTAGCGAAAATAAGTTTAATTTGGTTAGTCTTTCTTCATAACTTAGCCCCTCCATTCCCCTTATTAGTTTTGTAGCCCTTCTCTGTACTTTTTCCAGCTCTAAAATGTCTTTTTTGTGAGGTGGTGCCCAAAATTGTACTCCATATTCCAAATGAGGGCGTACTAGAGATTTGTATAGTGGCAGAATTATATCTTCTTCCCTGGCTTCTATACCCTTCCTAATACATGCTAATATTTTATTTGCCTTTGCAGCCGCTGCTTGGCTTTGAGCGCTGTTACCTAGGTGGTTGTCCACTAGTACTACCAAATCCCTTTCAATATCTGATACCCCTAGATTTGCTCCATTAAGATTATAGATTGCTTGGCTATTGTTCCTTCCCAAATGCATAACCTTACATTTATTTGTATTAAATCTCATCTGCCATTTAGCCGCCCATTTCTCTAATTTATGCAAATCCTTTTGTAGGGAAAGTACATCATTATCTGATTTTATTACCTTGCACAACTTAGTGTCATCAGCAAAAATGGAGACACTACATTCGAGTCCTACTTCAATGTCATTAATAAATATGTTAAAAAGGAGAGGACCCAATACTGAGCCCTGAGGAACCCCACTTATCACATTAGACCAATCGGAGTATGTTCCATTTACAACAACCCTTTGCTTCCTGTCTTTTAGCCAGCTCTCAATCCATGAGCAGATATTTACTGCAATTCCTGTATCCCTTAGTTTGCTCACTAGTCTTCCATGTGGCACTGTATCAAATGCCTTTGAAAAATCTAAAAAGACTACATCCACTGAGTTGCCCTGATCCAAGTTCCTACTAACCTCCTCATAAAAACTAATTAGATTGGTCTGACACGACCTTTCCTTCATAAATCCATGTTGACTGCTACCTATGATCCTGTTCAAATAGACATATTCTTGTATTCTGTCCCTTATTAACCCTTCTAAAAGCTTCCCAACTACAGAAGTGAGGCTCACTGGTCTATAATTCCCCGGATTTGCTCTAGATCCCTTCTTAAATATAGGTATCACCTCTGCTTTTCTCCAGTCATCGGGTAGTGACCCTGTAGTGAGTGAGTTGTGAAAGATTAGATATAATGGTTTGGCTATTACAGAACCCAGCTCCCTCAGTACCCTTGGATGTATTCCATCAGGACCTGGGGCTTTATTAACATTTATTTTCTCCAACCTCTTTTGGATTACTTCCTGTGTTAACCAATTATTTAGTGAAGGTAGTGTAGCCCCATTATGTTGCAGTGTCCCAACCACTGGTACCTCCCTTGTGTAAACCGACGAAAAGAACCTATTTAGCTCATCTGCCTTTTCCTGGTCACTAATTATCAGATGGCCTGTGTCACATTGTAATGGTCCTATCGATTCCTTCCTGGCCTTCTTCCATTAATATATTTATAAAATATTTTAGGGTTAGTCTTACTTTCCATTGCAACTGACTTCTCATTTTCTATTTTAGCCAGTCTAATAGCCCTTTTGCAAGCCTTGTTGATTTCCTTATAGTCACATAAAGCTGCCTCTGTTCCCTCCTTCTTGTATAATTTAAATGCATATTTCTTTTTCCTCATCATGATCTTTAAGTCATTGTTAAGCCACATGGGATGTGATTTACTCCTATTCATTTTATTTCCACATGGTACATGCTGATGAGTATGTTTATTTAGTAAGGATTTGAATGTTGTCCATTTATTTTCAGTATTCTTCCCTGTAAGTTCTTTGTCCCAGTCTATATGTTGTATTGCTGCCCGTAGCCCATTAAAGTTAGCCCTTTTAAAATTTAGAGTTTTTGTTGGCCCCTTACAACTTTGTTTTTTGTATTCAATCTCAAATGAGACTGTGTTGTGATCACTGTTCCCCAAGGGTTCCCCTATTTTTACATTTGATATTATATCAATATTACTTGTGATGACTAAATCCAAGATGGCCCCATTTCTAGTATGTTCTTGTATTACCTGGGCTAGATAATGATCCCTGAGTGTACTCAAGAACCTGCTCCCCTTAGCTGAGCTGCTGGTCTCGTTTATCCAGTTTATATCAGGGTAATTAAAGTCTCCCATTATTAGAACTTGCCCATGCTTAGCTGCATTTCCAATCTGTAACAATAATTGTATTTCCTCACTTTCAGCTATATTTGGGGGTTTATAGCATACTCCCACCAATATGCATTTAGAATTAGCTCCTCCACTATTTAGCTCAACCCACAAGGATTCAATGATGCCGTTAGTGCCAGCATAAATATCTTCTCTAACTATAGGCTTAAATTCAGGCTTAACATAATGCAGATCCCTCCTCCTCTTTTACCATTTCCCCTATCTTTCCTAAATAGGTTATAACCATCCAGATTAACAGTCCAGTCATGAGATTCATCCCACCATGTTTCCGTAATGCCTATTAAGCCCCATTTTTCTTGTACTGCTAATATTTCTAGCTCATCCATTTTCCCAGGCAAACTTCTTGCGTTTGCAATCATACACTTTATGTTGCTATGGCTCTGCTGATGTACAGGGTGATACATAGCTAGGGACAGCAGTCAGGGCCGGATCACTATCTAGTAAGTACAGGAGGATACATAGCTAGGCACAGCAGTCAGGGCCGGATCACTATCTAGTAAGTACAGGTGATACATAGCTAGGGACAGCAGTCAGGACCGGGTCACTATCTAGTAAGTACAGGGTGATACATAGCTAGGGACAGCAGTCAGGACCTGGTCACTATCTAGTAAGTACAGGGTGATACATAGCTAGGGACAGCAGTCAGGACCGGATCACTATCTAGTAAGTACAGGTGATACATAGCTAGGGACAGCAGTCAGGACCGGATCAGTATCTAGTAAGTACAGGGTGATACATAGCTAGGGACAGCAGTTAGGACCGGGTCACTATCTAGTAAGTACAGGGCGATACATAGCTAGGGACATCAGTCAGGACCGGATCACTATCTAGTAAGTACAGGGTGATACATAGCTAGGGACAGCAGTCAGGACCGGATCACTATCTAGTAAGTACAGGGCGATACATAGCTAGGGACAGCAGTCAGGACAGGGTCACTATCTAGTAAGTACAGGAGCGATACATAGCTAGGGACAGCAGTCAGGACCGGATCACTATCTAGTAAGTACAGGGTGATACATAGGTAGGGACAGCAGTCAGGACCGGGTCACTATCTAGTAAGTACAGGGTGATACATAGCGAGGGACATATGATTTATGTAACCAGAGTGGAAATGGAGTTACTGCGACACCGGCGGGTGGTAAGGACATTTTACCATCAAAAGTGGGCGGTGGAAATCAAAAGGTTGAGGACCTCTGCTCTAAGTTATTTTCATAAAGGGGTTTCTCCTTTAATTGTATTCCATACAGTGAACCTCCCGAGAAAAGCGTAAACCAAATAAAACAACAATGCCCACTACAGAATACGTTTTCATAGAGGTATAAATACTAAGAATAACAATAATGGTTATCACATTGCCATAAGAAAGCGAATGACCAACATCTCAGCAGCATAGTGTTTGTGGCTTCTGCAGAGATGTGAACGATGTGCATATTAATTATATCGTTTCCTTGGGTGCTGTCGAGATGTAAATGTCAGTAAGCTAATGAAGGACGCCATTTATAATGTTATGTATATCAATATAATGTACAATGCTGTACATGTCAGGCATACCAGTATTATGGCTGACATTTCTACTTCTAAAGATATTGTACTGTACTTCTACATCTGTTCATATTTTTATATACAGGGGGGAAAAAAATAAAAAAATCTTCAATAAAATAGTCACAGTTGGGATTCTAAATCACTAATATAGTTTGTGATGTGTGCGTAACGCTCCAGTGGGAGCGCATGCGCACTTCACAAAGGATTTGTACGGATTTCCGTATATGCTGCAGTGTGCACCATGCGTCCCTAACCACGCATGCGCAAACCGCGGAAGGAACAGAGGGAAGGGGAAAGGGACAGAGAGGGGGAAAGAGATACAGGGGAGGGGGAAAGAGACACAGGGTAAAGGGACACAGGAGGGAGGAGGGGGAGAGAGAGACACAGGGGAAAGAGACAGAGGGGGAAAGGGACACATGGGAGGGAGGAAGGTGAAAGAGGCACCGGGAAAGGGGGGAAGAGACAGAGGGGGAAAGGGACACAGGGGAGGGAGGAAGGTGAAAGAGGCACAGGGAAATGGGGAAAGAGACAGAGGGGGAAAGGGACACAGGGGAGGGAGGAAGGTGAAAGAGGCACGGGGAAAGGGGGGAAGAGACGGAGGGGGGAAAGCACACAGGGGAAGGAGGCACGTTGAGGGGGGAGGGGGGGAAGAGACACAGCGAAGGAAGAGGGGTGAAGAGACACAGGGGAGGGAGATGGGGAAGAGACAAAGAGGAGGGAGGGGGGAAGAGACACAAGGGAGGGATAGGGGGGAAAGAGACACGGGAGAGTGAGAGAAAGAGACACATGGGAGGGAGAGGGGGGAAACAGTCACATGGGAGGGAGAGGGGGGAAGAGACACAGGGGAGAGAGAGGGGGGAAGAGACACAGGGGAGGGAGAGGAGGGGGAGAGAAACAGGGAAGGTAGAGAAGGAAGTGACGCGGGGCGGGAGATGGGAGAGGAGACAAAGAGGAGGGGGGAGAGACACAAGGGAGGGAGAGGGGGAAAGAGACACAGGGGAGGGAGAGAAAGAGACACATGGGAGGGAGAGGGGGGAAAGAGTAACGGGGAAAGAGACACAGGGGAGGGAGAGGGGGAAAGAAACACAGGGAAGGTAGAGAAGGAAGTGACACAGGGAGGGAGATGGGGGAGACAAAGAGGAGGGGGAGAGACACAAGGGAGGGAGAGGGGGAGAGACACAGGGGAGGGAGAGAAAGAGACACATGGGAGGGAGAGAGGGGAAAGAGTCACCGGGGGAAAGAGACACAGGGGAGGGAGAGGGGGTTAGGAGACATAGGGGAGTGAGAGGGCGGAAAAGAGACACAGGGGAGGGGAAGAGACACATATCATATTATACTGTCATTTATGATGGATAAACGACCAGTAAATTATAATTTAAAACAAGTACTTTATCAATTGAATATTATTAAAAATGCATTTTTGTTAATAAACTTGCAATATGCATGTTAGCCAAGCATAGTCTGTTATCTCATTCTTATGGGTGATTATTAGCAATAATTGCTTAGTGCACCCCTGAGATTCTAGCTGGAATGGATCTGACTTTGTGTATAAGAGGACAACGACTTTGCTCCTTACAGTATCGCAGCCAGTGAGCATTTCATTGAATAACCCTCTTCCTTTTTGTAGGTGTGTGATTCAGACACCGTGCTGGACCCGGCCTGTACTGCTGAGATGCTGCGTGTTTTGGAGGAAGACCCTGAAGTGGGCGGAGTTGGAGGGGACGTGCAGGTAAAGACGTCTCTGGTCTAAGAATGCTCACACATAATTATCCAGACACTTATTTGTCAAGTATGGACCAAACTAACAATATTAAAAGCCGTGGTCAGATAACATTTTGGGGGAAAATCTACACTTTTGAAGACTGTTTATGAGTATAGGAATTCATTTTGTGTTTGTTACATCACATCCTGATATCTGGATGATGGGTGTGTGTGTTTCTAGTTATCAGTGTAGGGAGGGTTAAGGGAAAATGAGACATGCAGGGGTCCAGTACTCTTTGTTTGATGACTTGATAAGACTTAAATTGGCACCACACCCCTCCATTTTCCTCTCCTAGAAGCAGACTCCTTGCTTCGGGAAATCCAACAAACAGCTATCCAGAAATGTAAGCGCCCTCTCTCATACACACACACACACATCCTAGCTAGCAGAGCTGTTTCTCCCAATTAAGTGTCAATGGAGTAGTCAGGGCTGTCCGGAGGATGGGAAGTCGAAGTACGCAGGCAAAAGAGTGGTCAGACCAGGCAAAAATCAGGAGCCGCCAGAAATCCAATGAGTTCAGTAACAATCCGGCTCAACAGCAAAGGATCTGTCCAATAGGGTGGCACGTCTTTCGCACGCTGGAGTACATTGCACCGTCATCAGTGCGCGGAGAACTGCGCTCTGATGACGCTGTGCGCTCCAGTCTGCATCCCATCTTTCACATCTCATATTTACTGGACCTGCTTGCTGGAGGCTGACAAGGTAAAGGTAGGAGCATGGCATGTTGTATGTAATGTCACTTGTATGTAATGTAACATGCTCCTAGTGACACATGCACACAGTGACATTACATACAATATGCTCCTAGTGGCACATGGCACACTGTCAGCCCCTTACCTTACCCTTAGCAGGTCCAGTAGATATGAGATGGGATGCAGGCTGGAGCGCAGAGCGTCATCAGGCCGCCATGATGACGGCGCGCTGTTCTGCAGCGTGCAAAGATCGTGCCGTCCAATAGGGATCAATCCTGTTACTTACTCTGGAGTGTCGCTTTTGGATTTCCTCTTCTGCATGTTTTTGATACTGTTACTTTCATATGCATCGTCCCCAATTCATACTTCCTGTTTGACTGACATTTTTTATTTTTATCTTTTATTCTCAGATTCTCAACAAGTACGATTCATGGATATCCTTCCTGAGCAGTGTCCGCTATTGGATGGCATTTAATGTGGAGCGTGCTTGTCAGTCGTATTTTGGCTGTGTCCAGTGCATCAGTGGCCCTCTGGGCATGTATCGCAACAGCCTGCTCCAGTATATTCTGGAAGATTGGTACCATCAGAGCTTCCTGGGACAGAAGTGCAGCTTTGGAGATGACAGACACCTCACCAACCGTGTGCTAAGCATGGGCTACCGGACTAAATACACGGCAAGGTCCCGATGTCTCACAGAGACGCCAACACGCTACCTGCGCTGGCTGAACCAGCAAACCCGGTGGAGTAAGTCATATTTCCGGGAATGGTTATACAACGCTCTATGGTTCCACAAGCACCATCTTTGGATGACGTATGAGTCCGTAGTCACTGGTTTCTTTCCATTTTTCCTGGTGGCCACAGTGGTGCAGCTTTTTTACCGTGGCCGCGTCTGGAACATCCTCTTGTTTCTCCTGACAGTTCAGCTTGTTGGCATTTTGAAGGCCACGTATGCCTGCTTCTTGCGTGGTAACGCCGAAATGATATTCATGTCGCTCTACTCGCTCCTCTACATGACAAGTCTTTTACCTGCCAAGATGTTTGCTCTGATGACAATTAATAAATCAGGCTGGGGTACTTCTGGACGTCGAAAGATTGTAGTGAACTTTATTGGCATGGTACCTGTATCGGTATGGTTCTTGGTTCTTTTGGGTGGTCTGGTCTACACAGCTTACTGCCAGAGCCAGGACCCATTCACAGAGACCGAGCTGTTGTTCTTGGTGTCGGGCGCCATTTTGTATGGTTGTTACTGGCTAGCCTTGCTCAGTTTATACCTGGCACTGATCGCACGGCGGTGTGGCAAGAGGGGGGAGCTGTATAGCCTGACATTGGGAGAGGTGTGAGGGAAATGGAAATCTTCTCCAGGTTGGACTGAGGACCTGAGCAATGGGACAGCGCTTCGTTATCTTGCACATTATAAGATGGAGCCGCAGCGCAACGTACGACGTCTGGGAAGTTGCCCAGAGAAGAGGTGACGTGAGGCAGCATGTGCCCAGGGACACACTATCACCAGCACCAGCAAAGATCGAACTATGCAAACATATACCTCAGGCAGGCAACCAATCACAGCCAGCTGCCAAAGTAACATGAACCATCATGGGCACAACCTTAAGATGCCATGACCTAGTGCCACGACACACTATTCACTGTGAGCAATCTGTGCTGATCAACCTACCGCTCCAGTTAGGAAGGGGTTAAGTGATAGTTTACTAATAAAATGAAATAAATGTGAAATAGCAATATGTCCGATCGTTGCCCACAGTGGGCATTGCTCTGTGGATAGTGATACAGGTAGAGAGGCCGATGTTATTTTGTGGAGCCTACTCATTTTTTTGTGGCTTAAAAAACAACGCCTGAAGAGGCCTTACTAGTGACTAAGAGCCCAAATGGCTATAGGTATTCTCTTTTGAAGAAGTCATCTTGATAATGGGCTGAAAATCTATATATATGTTCTGCCCACCATAAGTTATATGATTGTTCTGGTAAACTACCTCCCCACAAAATCTACCACACAAACCAGGAACCGGCCTCACAATCATGAGATCCATTATGATCGAAACAGTGCTGTCTGTGGGTAAGTCTCCTGGTTTGTGCATAATCCGTCCTATGCAATGCTTACATCTGTGTAATAAAATGAGCAAAAGCATAACATGAGCCATGTATAAAGTGATTTAGGATTCAAGAGTGAGCGTGCATTGCTGTCTCATTTGCATGCCCCGCCCAGTTACCCAGAATGCAATGCAATGACTGTATTTCTGGGAAACCAGAGCAGGGAATACGTTTTTATAATTATTTTTAGACATTCAAATTGGATAACAAATGCAATATTCATTTTCTGTAATATATATATATATATGTATGCGTGTTTATATATATATATATATATATATATATATATATATATATATACGTTCATTTATTACATATTGCAAATATTATTTACCGTGTGTGGCCAGAATTACCTGCCTACATGATAATGTCCTTGTAGGCCCCGTTACCTTCATGGACCTATTTAATCCATTGTAAGGTACATTCTTTTGTGCAAACTCTTTTTATAAAGTGAAATGATTCATTACCTGCAGAAGAAAAAGAAAAATGGCGGCCTAGTGTAAAGCATATTATCATACAATGGCTCATCAATGATAAACTCTGTTGTTCTTTCTTTCTAAAACAGTGGGCTAGTTATCATGTCTGGTTCTTTATAAAGATTTAAGGTACCCTATTTTTGATACTATACGCGTATATTTGCTGTTTATTTAATATTTCTAAACAGTCCCTGCAAAGCTCTGCCCCCTGTAGATCATTCCTTCAATGGGGATATAGTACTAGATGTACTAGCCAATAAAAGCTGATGATACCCAGCCTGTCATTGGCTAGTACATCTAGTAATATAGACATTATGAACGGGGCAGACCTTTGCAGGAACTGTCAGGGAATAAAAATAATTATAAAATAATGAATCACTTAGGTAGTTTATTTCCATATGCCTATAAGATAACATAACCTATTGAGTTGGTGCTTCTCTGAATGGCTGCTTTCCTGCAGTTATACTATAAAACTTTATTTAAAAAAACATCCGCGTATTCCATGGCGCTGTACGGAAACTTTATAATGAATACGTGAAACTTACATAATTCAATGTAGGTTGTAACACTTACATTTCGATTATAATATTTCATGAGCTAGCAGAGCTGCTTCTGTACACTTGTATTAGGAGTCGGAGAGGATCTGCCCAGGAGGCTGTAAGTTGTTTCAGTCTCGGTTGGCTTGCAGTGACTCCTGCTTGGAAGGAGGCAGATAAAGACCCCTTACCAGAACAAACTCCTTGGGGGGGGAAGAAAGAAGTCTGAAATACGTTCAAATGTAAGCTAAAACGACTACATTGATTTTTTCCCCCCGTGAAATATTGCCTTTTTGAGTCTTTTATTAGTCATTTTACGGTGCTATGTTATCAGCCAACCTATTATGTCCAGTTCTATTATGGAAAATATAAACCCGGGTGAATATATTTGATGTATATACCCTAAGGATTCAAGAAGCTCATGTATAGTATTGGCCTACACCAGGGGTGTCCAAATGTGGTCCGGCTGGGACGCACACAGGCCTGGATTTGACGATTTTCTTTCTGTGCACAGGTGAGTCAATCCGGATGACTGAAGAAGCTCACTCAACTATCCTCCAATCCAGGCCTGTGTGTGGCCCAGTAGGACCGAACTTGGGCAATCTTCTAAAGTCCCACCATAGATTAGCAAAATCATGAACATCTTCGTTTTAGCAGAATATGCTAGTGCATGGAGGCTGCCATGACAGTCGTACTTCCTTTTCAAGGCACAAAGGGGCGGTTACACAACAGGATAAAGATGGGGTGCAAGTATACTTGGAAGTGTTATTACTTGCTTATTAAATGCATTTGATGTTGAGCCAGTCTATACGACAGCATTTCATTTTTAAGCCAGAAATAATTATTAGGGGTTTTTAAGCTAAAAAAAAAGACGCCTTTCACAGGAAAGCGCCTATAGGCAATCTGCCTCTACTGAGTCTATGGAAAGGATAGAGAAGGTGTCCTGTGCCGAAATCTTATGTGAACCCACCCGTCAACAAATCCCCCTCGCTCCTTCCTCTCTCCTTTACTTTTAATAGATAATATAAATTAGCAGGACGTGCCCACTGGGTCTCCAGCCAACAGGAAGTATGGAAGCCACAAACATGGCATCCGTAAGGCACAACCAATGCAGAATTATTTTACACTGTGGTTAATGTTATTTAATTAAAGAATCACAACAAAAAAAATGGACTACATTGGCCTATTAAGATAATCTACCATTATAGTTTCTCATGAAGTGGGAGGAGACTTTGAATTACAGATATATCTTGAGTGATATACAGAAGTCCCAGGCATGGCCGGATTATCCATTAGGCCAACTAGGCAGTTGCCTATGGGCGCTTTCCTGTGAAGGGCGTCTTTTTTTTAGCTTAAAACCCCCTAATAATTATTCCTGGCTTAAAAATGAAATGCTGTCGTACAGACTGGCTCAACATCAAATGCATTTAATAAACAAGTAATAGCTTGGCGTGTGTATGAGTAGCTATGTTGTTAAAATAGCTGTTATGGTTACATAAAGAGCTATATACAAGCACAGAAAAGGGAAAATGGGTGTGTGCATACCTTATGCATGCACTCGCAGGGGCTCCTCCACTTCACTGCCTAGGGGCTCCAAAAAAGGTAGATCCGGCACTGTTCCCAGGTATATAGATAAATGATGTCATAGCTCTTTATCCGCATAAATTATATCTAGCCTAATGAAAGTTCAATTAACCCAATTGAAGCTGTGAATCTCCATACTGCAGTATATAGTGCTTAGAACATGGGGCTCCCTGTTAGTCCACATAGTTGCTTGGGTTATGCAATGTCGTTTTTAAGACTTACATATGAAGTCTAGCGTTTTGGATTTCAGCAGCTCAGTTTCTATCCATCCCTTATCAGGTATCCAGAGAGTGAGGGGATATGCCAAGCAGGTGTCCTGATAGTAGTCTTTACCCGCTGTGCTGGTAAGTCTTTATCTGACTCTTTCCCTTCATTGGCTATTGTAGCCAAACCAGTTAGACGTTAGGACAGCCAATCATTTCTTCACACCTCGGGCAACAAATGGAGGAGAGAAACAGATTTGCTGGAGCCTTAACTACAAAGTTCAAATGTTGCAATGAATGTCCCAGACAACATGGGCATGGACCTCCTTGTCTACCTCCTCCTAGCATTAGCCAAGATGGATATGTATACGTCCTGGAAGCAAGCAGTGTCCGATAGGGCAGGTTCCACTGTCATGTTCTGGTGCCCCCCTGTATCCGTGCAGAGTACCACCTGGCTTTGCCCACTGGGCGGATGTCTAATTTTACCCCCAGTGGGATGTAGTTGGAGTACCAACCACCAAGTTTCTTTTGAGCGCCATCTTAATGTTTCATTTCTTTTAGTTTTTTCCCCACAACCAAGTAGGGATATAGATTATCCTCTGACTGGCCCTTTAAAAGGCAGGTCTTGTTGCCACCTTGATTAATACACTAAGTTCAAAACCTCCATTGGACTTTTATTCTTTAAATACTGATTTTATTGGTAACCAGCTCCTAAATACATTTGACCACGATAGCGGCCCCTTAGGGTAAAACATCCGTAAAGCGTCCTATTAACGTGTACAGATGGGTTTGTGCTGGTACCTTTCCAAGGAAATAATCCTAAAATCATCTCTCAGTTATTTTTGTATTAATTCCCTTGGATGTCTCTTACATTAGTGATGTCTAGATAGAGATGAGAAGAATTCTTTCCTGTTTGGGTGTGGGCGGAAGAACCAGCCTACATGGGATTACTTGTGAATACAACCTAGAGCAAGACAATGAATGCCTTGGATTTCCTCAGCCTTAATTTATAGCTTTGCACCTGAAGCCGCAGTTCCTCCTCCTAATCCACTCTGAGACCTCTTTGGCATCAAAATGAAGCCGAGTAGTCCGGAATTAAGATGTATATGCACTTTTACCAAGTTGGATATCCTGCTCTCTTAGTTTGTACTCCTGGCTCCTAAATACTTTTCTAAAGTAAGCTTCCATTAAGACTCCGCAAAACCGGCTCCTATAAATCTTTCTGGCTCCTAAATGTTATATAATTCACTCCACTCCCGACCTTTTCTCTCCTGGTAGAATTATATATTTCTCTCATAAATCCTAATAGGGCAGCCAGGATTTCTGGATGTCTCTGCTTGTATATCCAGGTTCTCTCTGTGCTTTAGCAGAGTTTCATTTTTTTCTTTCAAGCCGAGAGATACTGAAATCCTGGCCTGTTGGCCGTCATAAGAGGGCTCCAGTTTATATTTTGAGCCTCATTTACATGCCGTTACCCAGAATCCCCCACGACGCATGTCCTCTGCACGCTGCATGAATCAGACACATTTTCCAGGGCTGATTGTAACAGAAAACGTATTTGATTTTGTACTTTTTTCACATTTTTTTAAGTGTTAATTTATTGAAACTTTATAATTTCAGTGTTTTATTGCTGAAATGTTCCAGAAAATAAAACCAACTGCAGATAACGACTTTGTGCATTTCTTCCTCGCTAACTTATTGGATTTGTTACGTTTTTTTTGTATTTTTAAGCGTATCGATCACTGAGGACACAGCAAAGGTCCCATCTGCTGGATCTTGGAGACATCCATGATACTTAAATGAAGGTTGTGTGAGAGAGGGACGTTTACATTTCTTGAGAGTAGGTCTTGCATCTATTGATGCAAGCAGCCTGCTTCAGGGCCTGTGAGTGTGGTGTCAATTTCAATCCAATCCAATTACATGACAAAGCCCCACAACTTATTCTGATCAATAAAGAGCACCCCTTCATAAACCAACTCTCAGGAACATAGACAGTCATGTCCGGCTCTCCGTGACCTCTTGGACCGTAACACACCATGCTGATGCACTTGGTTTTCATGGCAGAGATACTGGAGTGGGTTGCCAGTTCCTTCTCCAGTGGGCCACAGCATACAGCTCCTCCCATCCAAGTACTAACCAGGCCCAACAGTGCATGGGTTCAGGGTGGTGTGATCTCTTGGTTCACTGACTGGAATTTAACCCAGGTCGCAGCGGTGAAAGCACTGAATCCTAACCACTGGACTGCCCAGGACCTTTTCAGTGTCCTTTTAATTACTAAATAGGAGTTGTGTGAAGCTAAATATGGCAGCATAATCACCATAAATAACTAAGCCTGCACACAGCCATGCAGAGGGATGTCCCCAAAAGGCTTAGCACACACCTTATCCCCTCTCAGTTTGCACCGGCCTTGGTCCGGGGTCCCTGCTACCTCATTTAGACCTCCATATTAGCATTTTGAACTGCTTGTTGAGTTCTCCTTTGTTTCTCGTACAGGGATATGGAAGTCTCCCTGTTGTTAATATTAAAATAAATTACCTAAATATTTATTTAAACATCATATTATTAAAAAGTGTTGAATTCTATGAAACCTTCCAAACAGTCCCTGCAATTGTCTGCCACTCGTATGAAATGTGTCTATAAAACTAGGTGGAGAGTTGGACACGACTAAACTACTACCAACACCACAAACGATAGGTAATTTATTTTAACATTAGAAACAGGGAACCTTCCATATCATCTCTGTGACCTGCCATGGACCTCCCTCACCCGCAGCTCATACCAGACCACTCCCTCTGCTTTCCATTACAAACCTGATACTATTGTCTAACAACTTCCTTTATTCCAATAGACCTTAACCCCTCTGTCTGCGCCGGATCTGACCCTGCATACCCTCCCTCTTACCCACCCTCCCTCCATTCTTGTTCTTTTTCCCTACACAATCTTTATTTAACCCTCTACTCTCCCTGAGTTCCTCATCCTCATCTTCCATAATCTTCTAAACGTCGCTCACACATTCCCGTAAGCATAATGTAATGAAAATATTTTCCTTTTTACTCGAATCACCTGCTTAAAGGGCCATTTACATCACTGTAAGTGCTCTTCATGGTGTGACAGAGCACAAGATTCAAGTGATCTATTGCTTTTTCCACTTACACTAATAACACCTAAAATCTGGTTTACAAACAGACTCCTGACTGTTCCATGATTAACATCATCTGCCGGCACGGGCTGGTGCAGCTCCCTGTGAGGACAAAAATTTATAGTTTTTCGCTGAAATTCAGGAATGCAGCAGGACAAGTTAACCCCTATTATTTTAGTTGATTCCAACAGTCATTTCCCTGCACAGATGAATTTGTGAAGGGTTATCTCTGTCTGCTCGTGCTCAAGCCAAGCAGCAGTTGCAATGAGAACATATTTAAAAAATTAAAAAAGTATTTCAACATGTTTTTAAGAGATCTTTTCTTGGATTTATCCTGTTATGGTGTCGGGACAGGTCCGCCTCTACAGTACAGCCTCCAATCACTAGATGGCGCTGCTGATATTTTGCAGCGCTGCTAATATGTGAGAGAAGTTCTAAGCTTATGTTAGCCTAACCCTAACCCTCACCCTAACAGTTTACCCAAGCCTTGAATCTGATATAACACGGGAATATCACAGATTACTGATAGGTTAGAGCCATACAAATACATCTATAGACGGCTCCCCCCAGCCATCATTTAAAAGCCAATCAGGTTAATGCACGTTAGCCATAATCCAGTTAAGAGAACATTTTAATAAAAATACATTTTAAATACTTATGTACAGGAATTACATTTTTCCTAGTTTTTTCAGATATTTTCTGCAACATGCCGAAGAATTCCCACAATATTATGATACCACAAACTACCAGACTGAGTTTTCCAATTCAAATAAATCTTCAACTTGTTAATAGTGAAAGAGAACAGACCTTGATAACGGTCAAATGTATTGAAAATGTTTTATTTTTATTCCATGTGACTATTTGCAGCTCTGATCAAGCATTACATTCCTCCTTGGCAGCTCAGTCACTCTTGGAGGCGTCTGTGTAATTCACGGGGACGTGTGCACAGAGCCTAGAGGAACACTAACATGCCCCCATACATTACGTAGAAGCGTCCAAGAGTGATTCAGTAGCAAAGGAGGACATTACTGCTTGATCAGAGCTAAAAATGGAGACAAATGGAATAAGAATAAAATGTTTTAAAAAATAATTAAAGTTTAATGTTTTTTTTTTTAATAATATGCTCAATTATCATTTGGCCTACTGCCTACAAAAGTAATAAAAAATATATACATCATCTGCGATCACTTCTGAGACAAAGATCTTGGTGAGTTCCAGAGAGTATCAGTTGCCTATCCGCGGTTTAATGCCGTCTTCTTACACCTTCTTCGGGACCTTGGTGATAATGGGCTTAGGTCGTGTCTTGAAGATGATTTTCTTCTTGATTAGAGCAGTCACATTATATCTGGTGTCTACGGTCCCCTCTGCATTTGCATGGTCCTCCATAGAGACGCTATGGCTTTTTACCAGCACGGCAAATGGTTTCTCCAATCGAGCCACCTTCCCGTACAGGATGTGATGTCCTATTATCAGGACAGGGACCCCCTGGTAACAGAGCACAAAAAGAAAACATCACACACCAGTTTCAATGTAAAATTGAAAAATAAACAAAATCAGATAAGGAGGGTGAGCTGAAACGAAACCGGTTGGGTAGATACTGCGCATAGTACGCCATCTACAGCCCACTGGGAGATGACCTCTTCCATCCTCTCAGTGGACAAAGCCAGGTGGTACTCTGCCCGGCTATGGAAGCGCACCAGTGCCTGGAACATGGACTTATATAGCCAGCTTGGCTAGTGCCAGGAGCAGGTTGATGAGGAGGTCCCTGGCCATGTTGCCCTGAAACACTAGGCGGCCAAAAATAAAATTATTTGGTAAGAAATGCAGCCAAAACTGAAGGTAAAAGATTGAGAAAGAAGATTCAGAGCACCTGAGGTCTCCCATCCAGCCAAGACCAGGTACAAGCGCGCTTAGCTTTACGGAGCAGACAACATGGGTTACATGCAAGCCTATGGGGCCATTGTGTGACTTACGACAAGCAACATGGTCTCCTACATGGGCAATGGCTATCTGCACAAGTCTTTCAGTGACATCTTGTGGTTACGTTTAGTATTACACATCAGCAACAAGTTATTGGAGTCCCACAGAAAAAAGAAAACTACAGTATATCAAACATAGACTTGAAATGATCAAACTGGATATAGTCTCTAGTTGGGTTCTTCAACTCCAGTCTTTGGGACCCGGGATCACAAGGCTTTTCAGGATACATTGGTGAGTCGATCATAGTCAAACCAGTTTCTTCTCCAGTGGACCACAATTTGTCTGACCTCTCTGCTATGTATGACCTGCCCATCTTTGGTAACCCTACAAGCTCACAGCTTCATTGAGGTACACAAGCCCCTACACCATAACAAGGTAGTGATCCATAGGCAGTGACTGTATTAACACAGAGTGCTGTGGTCTTATAGGAAACAATACTTTTGTGATTTGAAGGGTGGAAGATGTAGGGGCAATGTGTGAAAGTACCACTGTACTGAGAGGTTAGTAGATACGTGGCACAGCCTTCCAGTGGAAGAGATAAACACAGTAAAGGAATTCAAGCATACCTGGGATAAGCACAACACAACCCAGAAGATATTAATGTAGGTTTAACATGCAGGCTAAATGGGCTTTTTTGTTCTTATCTACCGTTAAAACTAAGTCGCGGCGAGCGGCCTCTGTGTTTCTATAAGTCGCGGCGAGCGGCCTCTGTGTTTCTATAAGTCGCGGCGAGCGGCCTCTGTGTTTCTATAAGTCGCGGCGAGCGGCCTCTGTGTTTCTATAAGTCGCGGCGAGCGGCCTCTGTGTTTCTATAAGTCGCGGCGAGCGGCCTCTGTGTTTCTATAAGTCGCGGCGAGCGGCCTCTGTGTTTCTATAAGTCGCGGCGAGCGGCCTCTGTGTTTCTATAAGTCGCGGCGAGCGGCCTCTGTGTTTCTATAAGTCGCGGCGAGCGGCCTCTGTGTTTCTATAAGTCGCGGCGAGCGGCCTCTGTGTTTCTATAAGTCGCGCGGCGAGCGGCCTCTGTGTTTCTATAAGTCGCGGCGAGCGGCCTCTGTGTTTCTATAAGTCGCGGCGAGCGGCCTCTGTGTTTCTATAAGTCGCGGCGAGCGGCCTCTGTGTTTCTATAAGTCGCGGCGAGCGGCCTCTGTGTTTCTATAAGTCGCGGCGAGCGGCCTCTGTGTTTCTATAAGTCGCGGCGAGCGCTCTCTGTGTTTCTATAAGTCGCGGCGAGCGCTCTCTGTGTTTCTATAAGTCGCGGCGAGCGCTCTCTGTGTTTCTATAAGTCGCGGCGAGCGCTCTCTGTGTCTCTATAAGTCGCGGCGAGCGCTCTCTGTGTCTCTATAAGTCGCGGCGAGCGCTCTCTGTGTCTCTATAAGTCGCGGCGAGCGCTCTCTGTGTCTCTATAAGTCGCGGCGAGCGCTCTCTGTGTCTCTATAAGTCGCGGCGAGCGCTCTCTGTGTCTCTATAAGTCGCGGCGAGCGCTCTCTGTGTCTCTATAAGTCGCGGCGAGCGGCCTCTGTGTCTCTATAAGTCGCGGCGAGCGGCCTCTGTGTCTCTATAAGTCGCGGCGAGCGGCCTCTGTGTCTCTATAAGTCGCGGCGAGCGGCCTCTGTGTCTCTATAAGTCGCGGCGAGCGGCCTCTGTGTCTCTATAAGTCGCGGCGAGCGGCCTCTGTGTCTCTATAAGTCGCGGCGAGCGGCCTCTGTGTCTCTATAAGTCGCGGCGAGCGGCCTCTGTGTCTCTATAAGTCGCGGCGAGCGGCCTCTGTGTCTCTATAAGTCGCGGCGAGCGGCCTCTGTGTCTCTATAAGTCGCGGCGAGCGGCCTCTGTGTCTCTATATGTCGCGGCGAGCGGCCTCTGTGTCTCTATAAGTCGCGGCGAGCGGCCTCTGTGTCTCTATAAGTCGCGGCGAGCGGCCTCTGTGTTTCTATAAGTCGCGGCGAGCGGCCTCTGTGTTTCTATAAGTCGCGGCGAGCGGCCTCTGTGTCTCTATAAGTCGCGGCGAGCGCTCTCTGTGTCTCTATAAGTCGCGGCGAGCGCTCTCTGTGTCTCTATAAGTCGCGGCGAGCGCTCTCTGTGTCTCTATAAGTCGCGGCGAGCGCTCTCTGTGTCTCTATAAGTCGCGGCGAGCGCTCTCTGTGTCTCTATAAGTCGCGGCGAGCGCTCTCTGTGTCTCTATAAGTCGCGGCGAGCGCTCTCTGTGTCTCTATAAGTCGCGGCGAGCGCTCTCTGTGTCTCTATAAGTCGCGGCGAGCGCTCTCTGTGTCTCTATAAGTCGCGGCGAGCGCTCTCTGTGTCTCTATAAGTCGCGGCGAGCGCTCTCTGTGTCTCTATAAGTCGCGGCGAGCGCTCTCTGTGTCTCTATAAGTCGCGGCGAGCGCTCTCTGTGTCTCTATAAGTCGCGGCGAGCGCTCTCTGTGTCTCTATAAGTCGCGGCGAGCGCTCTCTGTGTCTCTATAAGTCGCGGCGAGCGCTCTCTGTGTCTCTATAAGTCGCGGCGAGCGCTCTCTGTGTCTCTATAAGTCGCGGCGAGCGCTCTCTGTGTCTCTATAAGTCGCGGCGAGCGCTCTCTGTGTCTCTATAAGTCGCGGCGAGCGCTCTCTGTGTCTCTATAAGTCGCGGCGAGCGCTCTCTGTGTCTCTATAAGTCGCGGCGAGCGCTCTCTGTGTCTCTATAAGTCGCGGCGAGCGCTCTCTGTGTCTCTATAAGTCGCGGCGAGCGCTCTCTGTGTCTCTATAAGTCGCGGCGAGCGCTCTCTGTGTCTCTATAAGTCGCGGCGAGCGCTCTCTGTGTCTCTATAAGTCGCGGCGAGCGCTCTCTGTGTCTCTATAAGTCGCGGCGAGCGCTCTCTGTGTCTCTATAAGTCGCGGCGAGCGCTCTCTGTGTCTCTATAAGTCGCGGCGAGCGCTCTCTGTGTCTCTATAAGTCGCGGCGAGCGCTCTCTGTGTCTCTATAAGTCGCGGCGAGCGCTCTCTGTGTCTCTATAAGTCGCGGCGAGCGCTCTCTGTGTCTCTATAAGTCGCGGCGAGCGCTCTCTGTGTCTCTATAAGTCGCGGCGAGCGCTCTCTGTGTCTCTATAAGTCGCGGCGAGCGCTCTCTGTGTCTCTATAAGTCGCGGCGAGCGTTCTCTGTGTCTAAGTCGCGGCGAGCGCTCTCTGTGTCTAAGTCGCGGCGAGCGCTCTCTGTGTCTAAGTCGCGGCGAGCGCTCTCTGTGTCTAAGTCGCGGCGAGCGCTCTCTGTGTCTAAGTCGCGGCGAGCGCTCTCTGTGTCTAAGTCGCGGCGAGCGCTCTCTGTGTCTAAGTCGCGGCGAGCGCTCTCTGTGTCTAAGTCGCGGCGAGCGCTCTCTGTGTCTAAGTCGCGGCGAGCGCTCTCTGTGTCTAAGTCGCGGCGAGCGCTCTCTGTGTCTAAGTCGCGGCGAGCGCTCTCTGTGTCTCTAAGTCGCGGCGAGCGCTCTCTGTGTCTCTATAAGTCGCGGCGAGCGCTCTCTGTGTCTCTATAAGTCGCGGCGAGCGCTCTCTGTGTCTCTATAAGTCGCGGCGAGCGCTCTCTGTGTATAAGTCGCGGCGAGCGCTCTCTGTGTATAAGTCGCGGCGAGCGCTCTCTGTGTATAAGTCGCGGCGAGCGCTCTCTGTGTATAAGTCGCGGCGAGCGCTCTCTGTGTCTTTATAAGTCGCGGCGAGCGCTCTCTGTGTCTTTATAAGTCGCGGCGAGCGCTCTCTGTGTCTCTATAAGTCGCGGCGAGCGCTCTCTGTGTTTCTAAGTCGCGGCGAGCGCTCTCTGTGTCTCTATAAGTCGCGGCGAGCGGTCTCTGTGTCTCTATAAGTCGCGGCGAGCGCTCTCTGTGTCTCTATAAGTCGCGGCGAGCGGTCTCTGTGTCTCTATAAGTCGCGGCGAGCGCTCTCTGTGTCTCTATAACATTATGGAGCAAGAGAAGGTGACATAGCAAGAGACAGAGCAAGGTGGGATTATCGTTATAGGAAGTATTTATATTAATAAATATATAAAGATCAGTGATATGATACAGAATATGTCTATGTATCAGACCCGGAGCACCTCTTTGGTATAGTGCAGGTCTCCCATCAGCTTCCCGGCCAGCTCATCATCTTTGCGGGCTTCTATCTCTCCCTGCAGCTCCATGAGCAGCCACTCGTCCGGCTGGCCTTCAGCATCCCTGCAACAAGATGGTACCGGTCAGTATAACCAGGATAAGCGACATTGGGAACGACATGTCACAAAGGCCCCAGGTATTGGACAAATGAGAGCGCACATACAAACAAATGGATAGTATATCAGCTGCTTTATACTAACATTTTTGGAGCAGAAGTGTTAGATATCCAAGTCTGTAAGGTTAGAAGCTCAATCTGCCTATGTATACTAGCTCTATTGTATTTAATCTACATCATTGTGGCTGGGGAGGACATGGCGGACTATAATATTACTATTTGGTATCAATGGTTTAACTTTAGAAACAAATCCCACAGTAACATCAGTGCATACAGCTGTGATACATTTTATTTTTATTTTATCTAACACTTCCCCCAAGTAATGTTATCCTGTTTATACTGCACCATTATCTCTGTCATATAACCTAGCACTGACCTGGACACCACGATCTGCACCATGTCCTGGATCACAGAGCTACGAATCTGCCGCCAGCTGTCACAGGGCCGGCGCTAGGCAGTGACGTATTTCCGCTTCCGGGTTACTGGGGATCCACGTGAAGGAAGAGAAGCAACGTGAGGAGAAGAGGTGAGTGAGGGATGGCTCTCCTGTCATATACATCTTTATTAATATATATATATATATCTGTCTGTAATATCTATCGGCCCAGTGTGTCACCTGCAGCATTATGAGTAGGACTATTAGATACAATTATATCTACAGTATACGTCCATCTCTAAGGTATCTGTTTGTATATTATATGTATAAGTGCTGTAATCCAGGGATGCACAAGATCGGGCCTGGAGGGCCACACACAGCCCTGGATTTGAGGATTTTCTTTCTATGGACAGGTTAGAGGCAACTGACTGGCGTGTGCGAGCAGAGATATCCTCAAATCCAGGCCTGCTGGAATATATGTGGAATTAAACCAATATATATAGTGATGTAGAGATACATATACTGTATATGTCCACCTGTCTCTCTGTATCTGTAATGTTCTAGTCTGCCTGTCATCTATGTCTGTCCTCTCTATGGGCCTCATTCTAATGCAATTTGGCCAATTGAATAGGGCTCTATATAAGCAAATAGCATATATTTTGTTTGTTTTTTTACATTAGTTTTTAGTTAATGAACTTCTATCCAAAAGCAAGTCTTCGCTATCTAAAAATGGATCTATCCTGTTATATGCACACATGGCACGAGAAGCCTCCTGGTGCCGGGCACGCTCCCTTCCCGATGTACTCCCTAGCCCCCTTGCTGGCCCTAACCCTATACATCAGTTACCGGCCCTAAGCCCCTAATCCCCAACACCCCTTGCTGGCCTTAACCCTATACATCAGTTACCGGCCCTAAGCCCCTAATCCCCAACACCCCTTGCCGGCCCTAACCCTCTACATCAGTTACCGGCCCTAAGCCCCTAATCCCCAACACCCCTTGCTGGCCTTAACCCTATACATCAGTTACCGGCCCTAAGCCCCTAATCCCCAACACCCCTTGCCGGCCCTAACCCTCTACATCAGTTACCGGCCCTAAGCCCCTAATCCCCAACACCCCTTGCTGGCCTTAACCCTATACATCAGTTACCGGCCCTAAGCCCCTAATCCCCAACACCCCTTGCCGGCCCTAACCCTCTACATCAGTTACCGATCCTAATCCCCTAATCCCCTACACCCCTTGCCGGCCCTAACCCTCTACATCAGTTACCGGCCCTAAGCCCCTAATCCCCTACACCCCTTGCCGGCCCTAACCCTCTACATCAGTTACCGATCCTAATCCCCTAATCCCCTACACCCCTTGCCGGCCCTAACCCTCTACACCCCTTTCCAGCACTAACCATCTTAGCCTAACCTGAACCCCCTAAAAGTAACTTCCTAACCCTAAAATCCTATACCCCTACAGCACTTACCACCCCTAACCTTCTAAACCAAACCTGAAAACCACTTACCGCGGCGGTGCGCTTCCTGTGCGTGCACATAACAGGATAGGTCCCTAAAAACTTCTGTCAAAAAAATATGCTATGTGCTTATATAGAGCCCTATTCAATTGGCTGAATCACATGCGAATGAGGCCCTGTGCATCCATGTGCCTCTCTCTGCCTATCTATTATTTGTCTGTCTCTAGGTCTATCTGTATGTCCAAAGTAAAATACATCTCTGGGTTTTGCTTCATTGCTGCCCGGCTCCTATAAATTATTCCTGTTTTTAGGTATTCTTTGTCCACCCCTTTATCTATATATGTATCCACTCACCAACATGTGATGTGAGTGTTTTGGGGATATTATTATTATAGTTTATTTATAACGCACCGACATATTCCGTGGCGCTGTACATAAGTTAAGTTCAGAAAAAGATAAATACAAATGAACACATAACAAAGCAAGGAGGGCCCTGTCCTTAAACCTCAAATCCGGTGTCCATGGTGCTTTCCCCAAAACACCTTGTGGGATTGAAACTCGCAACTTACAACCTAAAGGTATTGTGTGTGGTAAAGGAGGGAGAGAGAGGTGCTAAGTGTGTTAGGGTGGAAGGTGATACGCTTCTTTAAATAGATGGGTTTTAAGTGAGGTTTTGAGGCAGGAGGACAATCTGGTGGAGCGAGGCAAGTTCCAGAGAATAGGGGCAGCACGAGAAAAGTCCTGGAGGCGAGAATGAGAGGAGGTGACAAGAGTTGTATAAAGAAGAAGGTCATTAGCAGAATGACGAGGAAGGTTGGGGGAGTATTTGGAGATGAGAGCAGAGATGTATGCGGGTGCACTGTTGTTGAGGGCTTTGTAAGTTAGGGTCATGATTTTAAATTTTATTCTGGAGGTTAAGGGAAGCCAGAGGAGAGATTGACAGAGAGGTGACGCCGACACTGAGCGTTGTGTACGGTAGATGAGCCTCGCAGAGGCATTCATAATGGATTGAAGTGGGGAGAGGCGGGTGGTGGGTAGGCCAACAAAAAGCGAGTTGCAGTAGTCTAGTCGAGATATGATGAGAGAGTGTATAAGGATCTTAGTTGTGTCTACATTTTACACACAATCATCACATAAATAGTAATAAAATTCAGTACATAAATGTGTATGTCTGACTTCCTCACAGCTTTCTAGAAGCAGCCTATCTGGCACCTATACCATCTTCTTGGCCCTTATGTGTTATATAATTGGGTCCATACCTATATAAACAGGACATATATATATATACACACATACACACACATATTTACACACACACATATATATATATATATATATATATATATATATATATATATATATATATATATATATATATATATATATATATATATATATATATAAGATTTTCTTGGAGCCTGGAAGGAAGCCCTTCATATAGATAGCCTCTGATGACGCCAGCGAGTGTGACAAAACATACTTCAGGGTTTTTAGCTTATTATAACTCATTGTAGTGTCTGATTTGTAGCGTAGTAGGGACCCAGCCATAGTTTGGGGTATGCCAGTAGGACAGCCTTCCAGGTAGGAGGAACCCTTTGAGGTTCGCAATAAGTAAGTAGTCTCTATTATCCTTTAGCCAATTGGGGGTTCCAGCTTTGTATACACAGTAGAGTTCCTCATTCCAATCATTGTCTCAGGAGTCTGATTTGTGCTATGAGTACTGTGGGTTACCTCGTCTATAATATAATTGTATTATCCAGACAGCCTAGTAGGAGACCCAGTCAGAGTTTGGGGTATATCAATAGGACAGCCTTCCAGGTAGGAGAAACCCTTTGAGGTTTATAGTAAGTCAGCAGGCATACAGGTATTCTTTAGCCAGTTGTTTAAGGATTTGGATAAGGAACTCTTAAATTATATTAAATTAATAAATATATTTCTATTTTATATTTCCTGCTCTATATGTTGTTGTTCTTGTGATTATAGGTGTTATGCACCTAGGACATAAGTATTTATCTCTGCTATTTTGACAGATCCCTCTAACATGTTTTTCTTTTGCAGACATGGGGGAGTTTAAGGTTCACCGAGTGCGGTTCTTTGACTACGTCCCATCCGGTGTACGCTGCTTGGCGTATTCCCCACAGACAGACAGACTCGCGGTTGCTCGCAATGATGGTTCTGTGGAAGTGTACAACTTCTCTGCCAACTACTATCTGGAAAAGGTAAAGTGACCCGATGCATGGACATTAACGTGTGTAGCTTATATGAGATAGTATAATTACTTTATAAGACACTGACATTCATCTCAAGATGTTGTTTCCTTCTCTTGTGTGCTCTGTTCTGTGCAGGTGATTCCTGGAGATGAGAAGAGATCCACGGAGGCTATTTGCTGGGCGGCTGGGCAGAGGCTGTTTAGTGCTGGCCTTAATGGAGAGATAATCGAGTACGACCTGGAGAAGCTGTGTGTAAAATACACCTTGGATGCTTTCGGTGGTCCCATCTGGAGTATCGCTTCAAATTCTGAAGGGTCTCAGCTTGCCGTAAGTGTATAAGATCCGAGTCCATATAGATCCGTTTACTTCTAGACCATGTCCAAGGATCTCAATACACAAATGTTCTTTATTCTTCAGGTGAGCTGTGAAGACGGTTCAGTGAAGATATTTAATGTTACTTCCGAGCGTGTAGAGTTTGAAAAGAATTTTGAGCGTCAGAAAGGTGATGACATATCGCACAATCAGTGGCCGGGAGATGGCGCCGTGATTGGCTGGTGGTAGCCGCAGTTCTAACATTGGAACATTTTCTCATTCCGTCCAGGTCGTGTTCTCTGCCTGTCATGGCATCCCTCCGGCTCTCACATCGTCACTGGCTCCGTCAACATTATCAGAGTGTACAGTGTTTCCTCAGGTGAGTGGATTTTGTTAGTATCTGGGATTATTCTGTGATTTCATTTACATTTTATAAAACTAACTTACGGTTCTTGCTCTGCTGGAAATTTTAATTTGCCACTATATGTACACTTATGAGCTTCTAATCCCTTGGTATAAGTCTATTCTTAACTAGAATATTGCCATCAAATACATAATACATTAATAAATGAATATACTTTACCTATTTGGAAGTAAAATATGCAGGAAGGATTGTGTTGAAGAGCTGACAATCTGCTTTGATGTTCCTGTAGCATTAGTGTTGTGGAGCTGAGGTGTAAGTGTCAGCAATGTGTGCAGTGTAAATAGGCTGCGTGCGCGATGGGAAGCCGTTAGGGTAGCTGTGTACTTCCGCATTGTGTAAGTTAGTGTTGTAAAATGGCGCCTAATGTGTGTGTGGTACGCGGCTGTGGCTGATTTTGCATCCTGTGGTTGAACCTCGTATGACTTTTCGGAAAAATCCGTAGGTGCTTGGTGGTGTTTTGCGTGTTTAGGGTCCTTTAGCCTCGTTTTCGTTTTTTTTTCGGCTGCCATTTTTTCTCTTGCTTAGGGGATTTCGGGTGTGTAAATTCTTTAATTTGGACTTAAATTGAGGTGTAACTTCCCTTTTAGAGGTGCTGGGTGCCCCCCTTGCTGTGGGTAAGCTTTTTATCTGTTTGTTTTGTGTGTTTTTTTAGTGTTTTCATGCGCGCGTGTTTCGCCCACTAATGTCGTAATTTTTTTTTTTTTTTGTAATTGGCGCGGCTCGTATTTGCGGATGCTAAGTTCGTAAATGTTGCGGTCGCGGTGGGAGCCTTTGCTTCGCGAGGGCCGCAGCGTTAGCCGCAAATTTTGTCAACCCGCACTGTTGACAACTTATATATGTGATACATTTGTTTAATAATGATTAACCCAAATTGCTACATATAAGATTATAAAAAAATCAAACCAACATGACAAATATAATATGGCATATTAACTATTGCTGCCAATTAACATAACACTTGTTTACAATCGTAGACTATTGTTGGAAATGTTATTTAAATTTCAGTAGCTAATTGGTTACTTATAAGAACCTATAATAGCCATGGAAGTAATGTTAATGTAATCTCTGGAAGGACATCTTGCATTTGAGAATCGGGCAACTTGCGACTAGCATGACCTCTTTTTCCTCATTAGGTCATATGCTTCAAGTTATCCGGATTGACAAACGGGCAATGGCTGGAAAGAAGCGCGAGTGTATTGTGTGGAGCGTCGCTGTGCTGTCAAGTGGAGAGATCATCAGTGTGGATTCTACGGGCAAACTACAGTTCTGGGATCTGGAGAAGGGGACACTAATCCGCACGCACTCTGTGTCCAACTGTGACCTGCTGGCCCTCTCAGTGTCACCGGTAATGATATATACACAACCTTTGCATTTTTATCTTTTAGAATCCGTTATTCTTTTCAAATAGGAAAAAAAAAAGAAAGAACAGACCACTCATACTGAGCTTAAATGCAAATCATCCATCTGTGTGCGTCAGTTATAATTGGTCAAACATTCCTCACATAACTGGGAAACCCATCCCGCCACAGGCACAAACGGTATCACGTATGTAAGTCTGCTCACAAATGCAAGTGCATATACATTAAATAGCTGACCATAAACCTCCACCAAAAAAGAGATAAGAAGTATAACATCTCCAGATGGCCGGATATCTCCTCCCACAATGGTGCTCAGTCCCATGTGTCACAGTAAAGGTAAACTTTATTACAGTGATAAAAAAACAAATTGTGTAAAAGCAAAAAAACAAAATAGAGGCGCTCAATCAGAGAACGAACTAACCTAATAGGTTAGTTTTGTGGATGATAACCCACCCTGAGAGCTACTTGTGCCCTTCACAGGGAGAAATATCCTGTCTGGTCCCACTCCTTAGAGTGATCCAGCCCTGAAATACCAGGCAATTCTACCCTGAACAGGAGAAACGGCAAACCTCGGCTGCACCTCACTGACGAGGCCCAATAAAGGCTGAAACGTGTCTAGGGTTTGCTGTTTTTCCTGTTCAGGGTAGAATTGCCTGGTATTTCGGGGCTGGACCACTCTAGTGAGTGGGACCAGACTGATATACTACAGGATATTTCTCCCTGTGAAGGTCACAAGTGGCTAAAAGAGGTTGCTCATAGTGGGTTATCATGTCCATAACCTTTAAGGTTAGTTCGTGCTCTGATTGAGCTTCTCTATTTTGCTGTACAATTTATAAGGTACTTGTACCTAACAACAATGATTAAAACCAAGGATAGGATGGGTAAATTAAAAACATTGCCTTCCATAAGGCCTAAGGAACCCAAGTTTATAGGATAATCGATATCTCATATTGTAGTAATAATAATATAAGTTTCTAAAGTGCTTCTGTTCTTATTAAGCGCTCAAAATTGCCATTATCATAGAAAAATATCTATATATAAAAGGTATTTCTCCTATCTCTCCCCCTATATAACTCCCATGGCTTCCACTTTTTCTCTGAATGTTTCTAGTTCATGAGCATTTACCATGAAAAAAATGGTTGTAACACAGTATAGTGAACGGGTTTCTATAGAGAATCTACTAAGATCGTTATAATAGTATAGTGCTGTGCCAATTCATATGGGATAGAACAATCTCATTTATAAGGGGTTATTCAGAGATTATTTTCAAAGAGCGCGAAGTAACAGATCACCCTGCGGCTATATGCGTTCCACTGTGGACCACCTGAGACTCCGCCTACGCCTGACGCGTTTCGACGTGCACTTTGAGAAAGACGTCATTTGTGACGTCGAAACGCGTCAGACGTAGGCGGAGAGTCTCAGGCGGTGAATTGGCACAGCACTATACTATTATAACAATCTTAGTGGATTCTCTATAGAAACCCGTTCTCTATACTGTGTTACAACCATTTTTTACATGGTAAATGCTCATGAACTAGAAACATTCAGAGAAAAAGTGGAAGCCATGGGAGTCCTCCATACATAAACAAATTCAGATTTTTCTATAGAAATGTTTTTATGTTTATAGCATCCACAGCAGCTGATGTTGTTTGTTGCATACTTCACAAATGTGCCATTTATTTGTAATCTGTACTCATTCTAATATCTTATATCCTATAGACAGAGGATAGTCTGGTGGTTGGCACGGCTGACGGGCTCATCTTCCAGTTCCAACACATGGCGGTACGGACAAGCGAGTCAGAGAAACAGTGGGTGTGCACCAAACCATTCCGCCATCACACGCATGACGTCAGATCTGTGGCACACAGCAACACTGCGCTTGTGTCCGGAGGTATGTGCCAAGGCCACGTTGGGTGCTTGCCCAGTTCTGCCATCCTGTGGTACTTAACATGCCCTCTTGTTCCCAGGTGTCGATGGTCAGATTGCAGTACGTCCATTGTTGGAGAATATCCAGACAAAATCATATGAGGCTGCTCTGCGCAAAATCGCGTACCCACATGTGAGTGCCACTGTGTGCCCTCTTACTCTCATACACAATCCTAGTACTGTCTGTAGTTACATTCAGCGAGGTCTGCCACTGTGGTGCCATTGGAATAGATAACGGGCCAAATGTTTTAGAAAGCTCCACTCAAACAGTAAAGAGTTATTCAATTAAATAATTAACTAAACACTTTGTTTTTTTACATTTCTAAAAATATTTTGCTAATTATGAAGTTTAGATCTTCAAAAGAGTCCATGGGAAATACAGAATTTCATTTGGCCCTTTAACCTTTATCACGGAGGCATCTGCAAAGCAATATGTTGGTGGCCCCTCTGCATGTAAATTGGTTAATACTAATAATTACCTGTGTGTGTGTGTATATATATATATATATATATATATATATATATATGTCTCTGTCTTTGTCTTTGCTTACAGCGCCAGCTAGTATCCTGTGCACAAGGAGCCCGCCTGCTGCTTTTCCAGTTCCCTGAGCACCTGGAGCTGTGGAGGCTGGGAAGATGCGAAGGATCAGGTACACCGATAGTGTGAGAGGTGAAGGTTAGGATCATTCTTGTTATGAGTACTCCAGCAGTTGCAGCAAGGAGCTGCTAGATGGCGCTGCCGATATTGTGCACAGTTTGTAAGCGCTGCTGAGATCATATACAATTTCCAAGCTTAAACTTTTTACCCTAACCCTAAAACTATGATATTGGCAGCAACACCTTGTGGATGTTCACCATCACTGCTGCTGCCGCCATGCTGGAGTACTCATAACAGAAATGGACCGAAGGTTATTGTGGATGTACATATGAATGTTCATGAGTAAGACAAAATCTCATTAGTCTAATTTTTGTCTTTAAAACATAACGGCATGAGTGTCTAAAAGCAACACGCTTCACAAACTCCCTACAACGGCTTGTCTCCAGACATACTAATTAAAAAAGCTAACACATATTAAAAGGGAACTGTGCCGCATCTAAAGACATTTATAAAGTTGTGTAAAAGTATGATTTGAGTTTGACTGCTTTTACACGATAGTATTGCGCTGTATCCATGATCTCGGGCCCTTTAATATCATCAAATATGTTACAGGCACAGATGGAGATATCCTCCAAGTGGCGCAGAAACCGGAACTACTCCTTCAGCTCAAAAGGAAGGTGAGTCTTAGAGTGGGGAGACGATCTGCAAAAACCTACTATTCTGTTACAAATATTCATTTTGAATGGGAATAAAATCCTATGCTCTTATTATCTAATCTTAATTCTTATGCTCACCTTATACTTCAGATAAGAAGGGTAGGGGAAAGACAGCGCTCCACCTCCTAGTGCAACATGAGTGTATAATAATCACGTCAAAACATCAATCATATAGTGTTTCACATGTGATAACCCCAAAGTTATGAGGTATCTGTATGGATTAAAAAGGGTAGCTCTGGAAGTACCCGATGTCCAATCCCAGGCTCAGGATACAATCCAGATAGTTTTGTAGCAGGTATAGTTGGATTACCAATGCTATTGGGTACACTTTTATATAGTGTCTACAGAACAAAATATGATTCCAACTCCTTATGTCTACTATAGGGGAAAATTGAAACACACTAGTACAAACAATAGTGTGTTTATCATATATTTATTGCACAATATAATCCTCAATACTTGCCATATATGGCCAATAGGGATAGGCACAATGAAACTGAATAAAATCAATAATCTAAAAACATAGAATAATATCAAACGCGTTTCGCCCAAAGGCTTCCTCAGTGATATAAAAACATAAACAGCGTATAAATATGTATATAAGTACTGCTCATATCAGCACTTACCAACATCAAACCTCAGGATACAATCCAGATAGTTTTGTAGCAGGTATAGTTGGATCACCAATGCTATTGGGTACACTATTATATAGGTGTTCTTAAATCCCTCACTGTATTTACCTTAACTAGGAACAAAGGCCATTGCTCTCATCAAGTAGTACTTCCACTTATGCAAGTTAAATCTTCTCCCCTATATATAAACGTGGACATAAAGACATTTGTTTTGGATGACATGTTTGTCTTTCACACTTCCTGGTGGCTTGGAGGCTGACCGGGTGTGTTTTCCTAATTTTGATTATCTATTCAAGGGTGGAAGGAGGATTTGTTGATCTCTTGGTGGATTTAAAAGAGATTTCAGCCTTAGACCTCAACTTCATCCTTCTCATAGGCTCAGTAGACTGCTTGCACGCTTGCTTGCTGTGATCTGTAATCAACTCGCGTGCCTTCATAAGGAAGCGCCACTGTCATGGCAGCTTCCTAACACTAGCTGTGTCTGCTAGATGCGCTCATGCCCGTGCCTTACTGAGCTGCTAATGTCCGTTTGTTGTATTTTTTTGTGATGTTTTTCCTAATACTATTGTAATGAGTATATTTGGGGATGAGGGGGCAGCTCCCTGCTGGTTAGTGCTGCTATTATAAAGGGGCAGAATTCAAGTCTTCTATTTTCTAACTCGCTGATTCTACGCAGGGCTCGGAGAGTATTCGCTGTAGCCGCGTCTCTCACTGTGGCTCCTGGATTTCTTATGCCACGGCGTCTCGTTTCTATCTCCACCGCCTACGATATGAGAATGACGGCATTAGCATCAGCAGGGTAAGTGAGCTACGCTGCGGATGTGCACCCGCTATATGCTAATGACGTTGCGCGCATGTGACGTCACATGCGCGCCAGGTCAAGGAGCGGTTGCCGGAGCAGAAGCAGGTAAGTGAGAGGAGAGGGGGAGGTATTTGGAGGGGGGGTTGAGGATGAGGAGGGGGGGTTGAGGATGAGGAGGGGGGGTTGAGGATGAGGAGGGGGGGTTGAGGATGAGGAGGGGGGTTGAGGATGAGGAGGGGGGGTTGAGGATGAGGAGGGGGGGTTGAGGATGAGGAGGGGGGGTTGAGGTTGAGGAGGGGGGTTGAGGAGGGAGGATAAGGATGAGGATGAGGAGGGGGGTTGAGGATGGAGGATGAGGATGAGGAGGGAGGATGAGGCTAAGGAGGGGGGGTTGAGGAGGGAGGATGAGGATGAGGAGGGGGGTTAAGGAGGGAGGATGAGGAGAGGGGTTGAGGAGGGAGGATGAGGAGGGGGGGATGAGGATGAGGAGGGGGGTTGAGGAGGGGGGATGAGGATGAGGAGGGGGGATGAGGAGGGGGGATGAGGATGAGGAGGGGGGATGAGGAGGAGGGGGGATGAGGAGGAGGGGGGATGAGGATGAGGAGGGGGGGATGAGGAGGGGGGATGAGGATGAGGAGGGGGGATGAGGATGAGGAGGGGGGATGAGGATGAGGAGGGGGGATGAGGATGAGGAGGGGGGATGAGGATGAGGAGGGGGGATGAGGAGGGAGGATGAGAATGAGGAGGGAGGATGAGGAGGGGGGTTGAGGATGAGGAGGGGGGTTGAGGATGAGGAGGGGGGTTGAGGATGAGGAGGGGGGTTGAGGAAGGAGGATAAGGATGAGGAGGGGGGTTGAGGAAGGAGGATAAGGATGGGGGGGAGGATGAGGAGGGAGGATAAGGATGGGGGGGAGGTTGAGGATGAGGAGGGAGGTTGAGGATGAGGAGGGAGGTTGAGGATGAGGAGGGAGGATAAGGATGCGGGGGAGGTTGAGGATGAGGAGGGAGGATAAGGATGCGGGGGAGGTTGAGGAGGGAGGATATGGATGAGGAGGGAGGATATGGATGAGGAGGGGGGTTGAGGATGATGAGGAGGGGGGTTGAGGATGATGAGGAGGGGGGTTGAGGATGATGAGGAGGGGGGTTGAGGATGATGAGGAGGGGGGTTGAGGATGATGATGAGGAGGGGGGTTGAGGATGAGGAGGAGGGGGGTTGAGGAGGGAGGATAAGGATGTGGGGGAGGTTGAGGATGAGGAGGGAGGATAAGGAGGGGGGTTGAGGAGGGAGGATGAGGAGGGGGGTTGAGGATGAGGAGGGAGGATAAGGATGCGGGGGAGGTTGAGGAGGGAGGATATGGATGAGGAGGGAGGATATGGATGAGGAGGGGGGTTGAGGATGATGAGGAGGGGGGTTGAGGATGATGAGGAGGGGGGTTGAGGATGATGAGGAGGGGGGTTGAGGATGATGATGAGGAGGGGGGTTGAGGATGATGATGAGGAGGGGGGTTGAGGATGATGATGAGGAGGGGGGTTGAGGATGATGATGAGGAGGGGGGTTGAGGATGAGGAGGAGGGGGGTTGAGGAGGGAGGATAAGGATGTGGGGGAGGTTGAGGATGAGGAGGGAGGATAAGGAGGGGGGGTTGAGGAGGGAGGATGAGGAGGGGGGTTGAGGAGGGAGGATGAGGAGGGGGGTTGAGGATGAGGAGGGGGGTTGAGGATGAGGAGGGGGGTTGAGGAAGGAGGATAAGGATGAGGAGGGGGGTTGAGGAAGGAGGATAAGGATGGGGGGGAGGATGAGGAGGGAGGATAAGGATGCGGGGGAGGTTGAGGATGAGGAGGGAGGTTGAGGATGAGGAGGGAGGTTGAGGATGAGGAGGGAGGTTGAGGATGAGGAGGGAGGTTGAGGATGAGGAGGGAGGTTGAGGATGAGGAGGGAGGATAAGGATACGGGGGAGGTTGAGGATGAGGAGGGAGGATAAGGATACGGGGGAGGTTGAGGATGAGGAGGGAGGATAAGGATACGGGGGAGGTTGAGGATGAGGAGGGAGGATAAGGATACGGGGGAGGTTGAGGATGAGGAGGGAGGATAAGGATGCGGGGGAGGTTGAGGAGGGAGGATGAGGAGGGAGGATGAGGATGAGGAGGGGGGGTTGAGGATGATGAGGAGGGGGGTTGAGGATGATGAGGAGGGGGGTTGAGGATGATGAGGAGGGGGGTTGAGGATGATGAGGAGGGGGGTTGAGGATGATGAGGAGGGGGGTTGAGGATGATGAGGAGGGGGGTTGAGGATGATGAGGAGGGGGGTTGAGGATGATGAGGAGGGGGGTTGAGGATGAGGAGGAGGGGGGTTGAGGATGAGGAGGAGGGGGGTTGAGGAGGGAGGATAAGGATGTGGGGGAGGTTGAGGATGAGGAGGGAGGATAAGGATGTGGGGGAGGTTGAGGATAAGGATGTGGGGGAGGTTGAGGATAAGGATGTGGGGGAGGTTGAGGATGAGGAGGGAGGATAAGGATGTGGGGGAGGTTGAGGATAAGGATGCGAGGGAGGTTGAGGATGAAGGAGGGGGGGTTGAGGATAAGGATGCGGGGGAGGTTGAGGATGAAGGAGGGGGGTTGAGGATAAGGATGCGGGGGAGGTTGAGGATGAAGGAGGGGGGTTGAGGATAAGGATGCGGGGGAGGTTGAGGATGAAGGAGGGGGGTTGAGGATGAGGAGGGGGGTTGAGGAGGGAGGATAAGGATGCGGGGGAGGTTGAGGAGGGAGGATAAGGATGGGGGGGAGGTTAAGGAGGGATTTTGAGTGGCAATGTTGGGGGGTCGTCTTATACGCCAGCAAATACGGTAATTGTTTTATAGAAAACCCATTTAGGTGCCTATTAAGTTGATGGGTTATTACAAAGGCACCGAGGTAGTCCATCCTACATAACGAAGAGGAGCGCCAAATTAGGGCAAACCACCAGTACTATTTTGTTTTGGGACAGGAAAGGACCCGTTTGGTAATTATTCCATAACTTGTCTCTGTGTTTGTGCACACAGACGGCGCTATACAAATACAAAACAAAAATGGCAGCCCTCGATCTTTTTTGAAATAGGATTAAAATAGCCAATGATATGATACAGTAACTTTTTAGTTTATTTTAAAAAAAAAAACAGATGATGTAGAAAGAAAATAAGAAAAGTCAAATATGAAAAAATGACTATAATTTCCCAATGGTTTTGTGTAATTTGCTGAACCTGTTGGTTACCACGGCAGAGATAACATTATACAAAATAATACATTATATTATGATGTGAGAGGGAACATGTTGGTATTTCTTTTGTATATAAATCCTCTTCAGATACAAGAGTTTGAGCTAAAACCGAATTAAAAATGACTCTGTCCGTTGCTCAGTTGGTAGCCGGGCGCCCCAGCATGGAGTCACACGGCCACCATAGAAAACCTCATACCATCTATGATACCCCTTCAGGCTCATAACCTAATTTATTCTAGATAAAGCTAATTGTTATATTAATACACTTAGAACAGACTTGGGCATAGTGCGGCCCGGGGGCCACATCCGGCCCGTTGTCTGTCCCTGTCCGGGCACCTTCCCTGTTTGGGCCCCTGGTGCTTTGCACTTGCTGCACCAGCATTAGCTCTGCTAATGGATACAGCCTTTTGGAGATTTTTTATATGGCTAACTCTACTAGATCGGCTAATATTTGCGGGTTGCAGTGTGTATGTACAATGCAGAAGACACTGACCGCTCTCTCTTCACCCAGGTCCCCAAGCTCCCAGCGCTTCCATCGCCCGCTCTGCAGCTCTTGTTCTCTCCAGACTCTACGCGACTATATGTAGGATCGGAGAGAGGTTGTGTGCATGTTCTGGAGCTGTCGGAAGGAGCCTGCCGGCACAGCCAGACACTTCAGCCCACATCAGGTACAGGAAACAATTAAAATAACAGGCATCTCAGTACGTGGAATAAGGAAACTGCCCTAAGGACTGTGGGATAGAATAGGGATCGACTTGGTAACATAGATAAGAACCACAAAGCATATGTCTTGTGCCCATTCTATGAAATGTTTGGCTTAATAAAGATGGCCATATTCCAGGCGTGCTTGAGTTCCTTTGCTATGTTTGTCCTCACCACTTCATGACCTCTTTTTCTTGCATCCTGCACTTCCTGGCACATATATTCCTCCTGCAATGTCCTTCTAAGCTGTACTTATTAACATCATAAAGCCGTTCCTTATCACTTTTCTCCTTTTTTAGACCATTTTCATCACCCTCCTTTTGACACAGGCACTCGCTCTCGCGCACAGGCACTTGCTTGCTCTCGCCGACAGGCGCTCGCTCTCGCGGACAGGCGCTCGCTCGCTCTCGCGGACAGGCGCTCGCTCGCTCTCGCGGGCAGGCGCTCGCTCGCTCTCGCGGGCAGGCGCTCGCTCGCTCTCGCGGGCAGGCGCTCGCTCGCTCTCGCGGGCAGGCGCTCGCTCGCTCTCGCGGGCAGGCGCTCGCTCGCTCTCGCGGGCAGGCGCTCGCTCGCTCTCGCGGGCAGGCGCTCGCTCGCTCTCGCGGGCAGGCGCTCGCTCGCTCTCGCGGGCAGGCGCTCGCTCGCTCTCGCGGGCAGGCGCTCGCTCGCTCTCGCGGGCAGGCGCTCGCTCGCTCTCGCGGGCAGGCGCTCGCTCTCGCGCGCAGGCGCTCGCTCGCGCACAGGCGCTCGCTCGCTCTCGCGCACAGGCGCTCGCTCCCTCTCGCGCACAGGCGCTCGCTCCCTCTCGCGCACAGGCGCTCGCTCCCTCTCGCGCACAGGCGCTCGCTCCCTCTCGCGCACAGGCACCTTTTGACATATTTGTTCATTTACTAATATCCTTTTTGGAAAATACGTTCTCCAGAACTGGACCCGATGTATTCTAGGTGAAGTCTGACTCAGGATCTATACTTTGGCATTTCTATCTGCCTTAAATAGAACCAATAATTCTACTGGCTTTTTCTGGAACCGTTGCATTGCTCACCTACTTATAAATCATTCCTCAAAATACCATTAAAAATATATTCTACCTTTTTCGGATTTGTCCCCTAAGGTCGTCATTTTGCATTTATTACTTTAAAGCATTCGTCTTGGGATTGTGGAGCTGCATAGGTGGCTGCCCCTATGGGACACGATGTACTTGGATAATACTTATTACCAAGCCTCACAAGGCCCCTATGGGACACCAGATACGCCATTGTACTTTGTAAATGACGAGCTGTTGGTTTCCCTCAGGTTCTTCCAGCGCCATACATCTCATGGCTGCCAGCGCCATACATCTCATGGCTGCCAGCGCCGATGGAAGTCTCCTGGCGGCAGCATCTTCTGACTCCCAAATTGATATCTATAATGTGAAGAAACTGAAGGTGGGTATTGGACATGGTACCAATGAGCATCATAGACCTGCATGGACTTAATGTAGTCCAACAAAAAACCTTGACAGACTCCATCTTTCAACAAATATATTTGTCATTGTACATTGGTGCTTTAAGTAGGAATGATCCAGTCACGTCACCGCCATGTTTCCTCTCTTGTCTCCTTCTATCAGTATGAATGCTCTGTTCCACGGTATAATTCTCCTCCCACTGCAATCAATTTCCACCCATCCACGAACAACCTAGTGATGGCTCATGCAGACCAGCAGGTGAGTGCGCCGCATACTGGTGGAGACGTCCATGTTGGGGCATGAGCTGCATTTATAATGTGTTTCATCCCCTTCTCTTTCCAATTAATAGGTGCTGGAGTTCAATGTTACTCAGAAGCAATACACAGAATGGACCCGCAGGGCGCTGCGTCAAGGGCTGCATTGTGATTGGGTGGAGAGAGACACGCCAATCACTGGAATTTCCTTTAACCCCTCAAAGCCTGAGCACATCCTGATGAACGACACCTACATGTTCTGTGTCCTGGACAAGACTTTGGTGAGTACATTGGCAGCCGTGGTGTCAAGTTCCTTTGTTGAGCTATTTGTGATAAGAAACCCAAAACAAAATGAATACACCCCAATACTTGAAGAATGAAGCATTTGTGGGCACATTTGCATGTCCCTGCTCAGCTTGCCAGACGCACAGGCTCTCGCGCACGGGCACTCGCCCTCGGGCCCTGGCGCACGGGCACTCGCCCTCGGGCCCTGGCGCACGGGCACTCGCCCTCGGGCACTGGCGCACGGGCATTCGCCCTCGGGCACTGGCGCACGGGCACTGGCGCACGGGCACTCGCCCTCGCGCACGGGCACTGGCGCACGGGCTCACTCGCCCTCGCGCACGGGCTCACTCGCCCTCGCGCACGGGCTCACTCGCCCTCGCGCACGGGCTCACTCGCCCTCGCGCACGGGCTCACTCGCCCTCGCGCACGGGCTCACTCGCCCTCGCGCACGGGCTCACTCGGACGGGCTCGCACTGGCTCACTCGCCCTTGCGCACGGGCTCACTCGCGCACGGGCTAACTCGCCCTCGCGCACGGGCTCACTCGCGCACGGGCTAACTCGCCCTCGCGCACGGGCTCACTCGCGCACGGGCTAACTCGCCCTCGCGCACGGGCACTCTCACTAAGATTTCAACACCTACAGATGGAAAGCATTATCATGCTTGTATGGAAGTGACGAGTTTTTGCAATTGTAAAACATATGTTTTGGAACAGGAAATGACCCGTGTAGTAATTTGTTTGCTTTTCTACTTGTGACCATTCACTTAATAAACAAATGAAGTCTTTCTGTATGACCATTATGTTCTTTTTAACCTTTATGCACCTTGTATGTTTCTCTGCTCAGCCCCTTCCAGATAATAAGACTAATTTGCTCAATCAGAAGGCACTGAAGCAGCTGTCGGTCAGTGCGAGGAAGAGTCAGGCTCATGCTTTTAAGATCACCAAGAGGTTTCAGGTGAGTACATTTCTCGCACTTCTGGTTATCACGCTTAAATCCCGCCCGTATTAATGATCCCACACTGATCTTTTGCTAAGCTAAGGGTAGTCACTCCACAAGGACTGTAACATTCCATGATTTAAGGATTTCTCTGCTTAAGCACTGTAGGGTCTATTATAATGATAAATGCTAAAGAGACAGGGCCTCATTCAATTTGGGGCCGTTACTTGCAAGTAAATTCCCGATTTGCTACTTTTGAGATGCATGCTCGAGTAGCTCTACTTTTACTTTGCTATTCAATTGGCTGGGCCCGCAAGTAAGTCCCCCTTCCCGATAATCGCAAACCATGCTATCGGCAGTAAGCAGTTGCAGGCTTGAGCCTGATCACGGACGCAAGCCCGTAACTTGTGGTTCAAGCCCGCAAACTCTGAGCACTTAAATGAAAATATAAAACCAATACAGCACTGTAAAGGATGGGAAACACAATGGGTGACATTAAAGAATTAAAAGCACAACATTCTCAAGCTCGCACATCGCCAAAATACTTTTTTTCATGTTTAATTTCCGTCCAAAGTCCTACGGCGTGAATGACCTCAGAGCCCGTAACTCGTTATGCAAGCCCATAGGACTTCAATGAAATATGAAGGTTGGATTCCAAAGTCCTACGGGCTTGGAGGCTGAAGCCCGCAGGACTTTTTGACGAAAATTGAACATGAAATCAAGTATTTATTAATGCTGATTTGCGGGCTTGAGAATGTTGTGCTATTAATTCTGAGACCTAACATCACTTTCACTTTTAATAAAGGTACAGGGTTGCTTTCTTATTTGCTTTTAAAGTGCTCCGATTTGTCAGTAAGCCCTTTGCGAGACCTCCTTGGTCCCAGTAACCTGTTTAGCCATTTACGGGCTTGACGGAAGGGTAGATCTGAGCAATTGAATAGCGAATTGGGATTTTTGCGGCCGCAAGAGAGAGAAAGATCAAAGGCTTTGAGGGAAGTAACTTGCGATTTTAAGAAGAGTAATGGATAGTAGCGCGCAGTAAGTAACCGGAACGGGGCGCGCAAGTAGGAGGCATTTGAATAGCTAAATAACTTGCTATCTCCACTTGCGGGCACGGATCTCAAGTAAGTAGCAATTGAATGAGGCCCACAGTTTGTTGTCTAGCATAAAACAATCCTCACTCTCAACTACTAAATGTAACGGATGATAAGTGTGAAGAGCATGCCCAGATGGTGAAGTGTTAAAATATTAGCATTATTCTGTTTGATGCTCTTCATGCATATAACCCCCAGCCCCCACTGTGAGAGAGTCATTAGGAGAGGGACGGACATTTTTTCAGGTTATTTATGCTTAGAAGAATTAACGTGTAAGCGCATTTATTTAAAGGCATATCCAAGTTCCCTGGTGTTATACATTTCTCTATAGGCAAAAAAGCATGCATCACATCTCATAATTTTTTTTATTAATATCTAAAAAATCCCTCTGATTATGTTGACACCCCCCCTCCCCCAATCAGCATGCAGCATCAGGGGAGCAATATTAACCCACTATTTACCTGCTGTTGCTTTCACAGCCAATCTCCTTGCAGCTTCCTGTCTGTATGTCTGCATCAATACATAGCATATATCAGTGAAACACTACATATCCCAGGCTGCTTTGCAGCACAAACAGGAACCCTAGAGTTAATTCAAAACTTTCGGCTAACCTGATTGGCCAAAACAAACCATTTTAAATGTGATGCTAATTTAGCCTGGGTTTGTAGGGTGTTAACCGTAATTTGCAACTGTTAAACAATTACAAGACATTTTGCTGACTTCACTGTAAGTGTTTAAATGTTTATTTGGGGATTTTTTTCATGCAAAACATGTTTGCATACACTACTATTTCTGCTCTTTCAGATGTAAACTTAATTATGCCTTAATTATTAATAGTTAAAATACAGCTAGATGTAGTTATATTTATTTATATATACCATTGCGCCCTCCTCATCTGCCTTACTACCCATTCCTAGACTACCTTTTCTGTCTCCCGTCTCACTCCACCTTCCACACATGCTCTTCACATTTGTCTCGTCCTACCATGATGTGACGCCGCGCACCCATTACACTTTATGCACCAACGCTGTCCCTCTGTTCTCACAGCCGCTGCTATTCATGGACATTCTGGAAGGGGGTGAGCTGGTGCTTGTGGAGAGGCCTCTGACCGACATGCAGACTCAACTACCACCTCCCATGAAGCAGAAGAAATTTGGAACTTAAATATCCTACATGCGCCATTCAATCCAATAAGACTGTTCGGCATCTCTTCCATCTTTATGCCCGTGATGTGGTGGCACAGAGTTGGGTTAGCCGTGCGTTCTGTCCTCGTGCCTTGATCTTCAGCTGGAGGGGACGGTGGTTGACGTCTATTCCAGTGGACCTATCCCGATATATACCACTCTGGTTCATCTAGTGATCTGGATAATGTGCTTTTACCTGAAGATTTCCTGAACTATTTTTGTACAACCTTTTTAGGTGAAATTACAAATGCGCCTACATATTTCATAAAGATAAATGAAGACCTAAATAAACGAAGAGAAGCTGTTATCACATGGCCTTAACTTAATCGGAATTAAAAATGACCACAAAGTGACAAGTGTATGTGTTTTAAAGAAGTTTGATGATTCTGGAAGTCCAGACCCCATTGGAAGTCCAGACCCCATTGGAAGTCCAGACCCCATTGGAAGCCCCGACCCCATTGGAAGCCCCGACCCCATTGGAAGCCCCGACCCAATTGGAAGCCCAGACCCCATTGGAAGCCCAGACCCCATTGGAAGCCCAGACCCAATTGGAAGTCCAGACCCAATTACTCTACCCAAAGACATGGTGGAGTTTTCATGTGGCGTGTTGAATGAAACTATTAAAGTTAATTATTTTCTGCCCGTGTAAGAGGGACCATGAAGTCCTACATTTTCTATCATGTCTTCAAGAGGGAGTGGGTATTTTTGATTTATTATTATTGTTTATTGGTAACGCACCAACATATTTCGTTGCACTATACATGGGTAAGTTCAAGGAAAAATAATAGCAATATGAACAAATAGCAAAAGATGGCGGCCCGGACTTTGGTCTTAGAATCCATTGTCCATAGAGCTTTCGCCAAAGCACCAACAAGATTGAAAACTTGCAAACTTACAAGGTAAAGGTTTTGGGTGTGGTACAGGAAGGTGAGAGAAGTGTTGAGGTATGCTTCTTTAAACAGTTGTGTTTTTAGTGTAGTTTTTAGTCAGGGAAATAGGCTGGTGGAGCGAGGCAAGGAGTTCCAGAGAATAGGGGCAGCACAAGAAAAGTCCTGACGGAGTGAGAGGAAGTGACGAGTGGTGGAAAAAAAGTCATTAGAAGAGCGAAGAGGGCGGTTAGGGGAGTATTTGGAGATGAGAGCAGTGATGTAAGGGGGTGCGCTATTGTTGAGGGCTTTGTAAGTTAGGTTCATGATTTTAAATTTTATTCTGGAGGCTAAGGGAAGCCAGTGGAGTGACTGACAGAGAGGTGATGCCAATACTGGACGTTGTTTACGGAAGATGAGTCTGGCAGAGGCGTTCATTGTGGATTGAAGTGGAGATAGTCGGGTGGTGGGTAGGCCAGCAAGAAGCGAGTTGCAGTAGTCTAGTAGAGAGATGATGAGAGAGTGTAGGATAGTGTCTTGTGTAAGATAGTGATGAATTCTGGAGATGTTTTTTAGGTGGAGAAGACAAGATTTTGTTAGTGACTGTATGTGAGGGATGAAAGACAGGGCGGGTTCAGTAGAACTCCAAGACAACGGGCTTGGGAGGTGGGGGCGATGATGGCGTTGGTGACAGTGAGAGAGATGTGAGGAATTGATGTTGTAGTAGATGGTGAGAAGATTAGGAGTTCGCTCTTAGACATGTTTAGTTTGAGGTGGTTGGTGGACATCCAAGAGGATATACTTGAGAGGCAGGTCCAAATCCTCCCGTTGCCCCTTCCCACTTATTCTTTTACAGTATCTTTTGTTGACAGTAATAAGAAAATACAGATGTAAAATGACATTCGTAGTCAAACCTTTTAAAATAGCCTTTTTCATTGTTTTTAGAATATTTGGGAGAAACTTTGAATACACAGTAGGTTTGTATCTATGGGAATGTGGCAACTACACATGCCAGTATTCTCATTAAAGGCAAATCTTTTCTAACCTAACACCTGCTGCTTATATCATAAACACACATTACATGGAGTCATTATACACACACACAGACGTATTTTATTTAAAATTAAAACTTGTTTCCACACCTTAGAGCTGCCCACAGTGTTTTTAAGACTTTAACTCTTTACTGACCTTCAATGCAGAAATCTACACAGCAGAGTCTGAATTCTCCATACTTCCTGTTCCAGAGGGAAAGCAGGACTACACATCCTATTATTCGTGTACGTCCTGGCTTTGCAGATGGATACAATGTATTAGCTGCCTGTGATTGGCCAAAATAAGTTATGAATGTTATGCTAATTTTAGCAGGGATGTCAAGGTGTATTATCTCTGACATTCTACTGCTTGCAAACTCAAGAGATTTAGGAAACATCAGGGCGAGTTTGTTGATGTTTATTTTGTCATGCAAAAAATTGTTTGCATACACTACTGATCCTCCTCTATCAGATGCCGTCATAATCCATGAAACTTAAATATACCTTTAATTCTAATGGAAAGTTCTTTAGTTTACACACCCTGTTGAGAAAGCTGCAAGAATGGGGGTCATTAAAGAAAACATAAGCCTGCGGTAAAGAATAATTAAATATAAAAGAAAAAGAAATTGAAGGCTATGTTTATTTTATTTCATTATCATATAATGGGTTAGTACAAGAGGACACGCCTAAGTATCACTAAGTACCTACCAATCGAAACCCTGCATTTGGGTATGGATTGTAACCCTTTACTAACCTTTAATCCAGCTGCAGCACAATGCAGAGATCTACATAGCAATTTCTGAGCTCCTCCTTGCTCCTACACATCCCATGATGCCTTTCTGCACAAACTGCCATCACTCATTGAAACAATGTATTCACAGCCTGTGATTGGCCCAAACAAATGCATTTGTGCTAATTTTAGGAGGGGATTTCTAGGGGTGTTGACAATCTCAAATGATTTAGCAAACTTTATGGTAAGTTTAATAATTGTTATTTTGGTATTTTTTCTGTGCAATTTTTTTTTTTTACGTACACTACTAATTTTCCTCTATCAGATTATTCATAAAACATGAAATATTAAGATTTCCTACAAGGGTGGCAACCTCAACCCAGCTATAGCCAGGTGAATAGGATCAGCACGAAGGGATTTGCTCTGCTTATTGTAGTCTCTGGATGTACCTGCCCTATAACTATATACCTCCGGGTCAAGCTCGCTCCTTTTTTAATTCACATGTCTCATTTAGGGTTTAAATGCCATTAGAATAAATAATTTCACTTGTCTTATGTGTTAAGTCTAATCGTCAATTATTGGCAATCGTCATTCTTAGAATTATCATCGGTATCACATATATAGTTGTGAGCAGGCGGGTTGTTGCTAACGCTGCGGCCCTCGCGAAGGCGCTCCTTGCCAGCAACTGCGGACCTCGCAGAATTTACAGAGTTACGAGAAACAAATACGAGACGCGGAACTTGGAGAAAAAAACATTACAACCTCCCAAAAATATGACCTTAACGTCCGAAACCTGCGCACATGAAAACATTACAAACACAATAAATACACACAACAAATAGATAAAAAGCTTACCTACAGCAAGGGGGGCACCCAGGACCTCGAAAACTGAAGTTACACCTCAATTTAAGTACAAATACAAGAGTTTAGACACCAGAAAATCACCTAAGCAAGATAAAAAAAAATGGCCGCCCAAAAGGAGGCTACTATTTATTATGTTATAAATTATTTTATTCGCATTAGCAAAAAAAACAATGCTCATAGCACACAAACAACCAACAACCTCGCAATGAGCGCTGAAGGATCTTTTAACACCAACAAAATTTACCGCCCTTACAATCTTATTGCTGTAATTTTTTGACGGGCAAGTCGCTAGTCACTAATATCGTTTTTAAAGAGTGTGAAACGCTCGAGAGGGAGCGCATGATCACTATAGAAACTATTTGTACGGATTTTGTACATGCCGCAGTGCACACAACGCGGTGCCAGTGGGGGGGAAGAGACAGAGAGGAGGAGGGGAGACACATGTAATATTATACCATCATTTACGACAAGTTAGGGTATATATTTAACATTAAAAACAAATACTTCATAAGTTATTGCTCTTTAGACTAGCACAATATAAATATTGAAACTCGTGGACTCTTATTTTGCACATATTGGTCCAATTAACACACAGTGGATGTTAAAGGACCTCTGCCGTTTGATTATAATGAAACTTGTTTGTCAGATATGGACCAAGTTTAGCATCTGCGTAAGTCATGGACATAAATATATTCGTTTTGTTAGAAAATCTGAATATTTGAAGACATGGTTTATGTATAGAGGAATCCATTTTGTGCTTGTTACATCACATCCTGAGAGCTAGATGATGTGTTGGGGTTTTAATCGCTGCTGAAACTATTTAATATTTACAAATATATTTAAAGATTATTTCCCCACAGTTAATTGCCCACAGTGGAGATGATGTAAAATGTATCTTCAAGGTATCACTATAATTATCTGTATATTAAATGTAAATAAATACGTGATATCTGGGCAGAAACATTGATTTTGTTTAACCCCAAAAATGCAAGAACTAAATTGATGCCTTAACATCAAGGTGTAAATCGTATAAACTTTTGAAGGGACATGCAACACAACTGTTTTTGTTTTTTTCCAAGCTTTTAAAAAAAAGTATACTTTTAACATTGCGAAAAGTTGTTTTTGAGTAAAAGAATATTAATTAAAACGTATTTAAATTCATATTAAAGTGAGTTAGGTTATGGACGCATCCTGTTGAGGAGCATTATAACGCACCTAGCAAAAATGTTTGCATGACCTCACCTTCGGGTTATCTCTGAGCATAGCTCGGAGCTTTCAGAAGCCAGGAGTAGAGGGAGAAGGGGGATGGCGGCGGCGGACCGCACGCGCAAGAGAGAGAGTGTGTCTGTGTGAGTGCGTGCGTGTCTGAGCCTGTGAGTGTGTGGCTGGCTGGCTGTGTGTGTGTGTCTGAGCCTGTGAGTGTGTCTGTGGGAGTGAGTGTGTGTGAGTGAGTCTGCGTGTGTCTGCCTGAGTGAGTGTGTGTGAGTCTGCCTGAGTGTTTGTGTGAGTGTGTCTGTATATCTGTGTGAGTGTGCCTGAGTGTGTGTATGTATGTCTGTGTGATTATGTCTGTGAGTGGGTGAGTGTCTGGGAGTGTGTCTGTGAGTGAGTGTCTGTGAGAAACACACTCAGAGTGAGTGTGTTTGCGTGTCTGTGAGTGTGTATGTCTGTGAGTGGGTCTGTGTGAGTTTGTGCGAGTCTGTATATCTGTGTGAGTGAGTGTGTGTGCCTGTGTGAGTGTGTCTGTATATCTGTGTGAGTGTGTGTGTGTGTCTGTATGAGGGTGTATATCTGTGTGAGTGTGTCTGTATGAGTGTGTGTCTGTGTGAGTGAGTGTGTCTGCCTGAGTGTGTGTGTGTCTGCCTGAGTGTGTGTGTGTCTGTGTGAGGGTGTATATCTGTGTGAGTGAGTGTGTCTGTATATCTGTGTGAGTGAGTGTGTCTGCCTGAGTGTGTGTGTGTCTGCCTGAGTGTGTGTGTGTCTGTGTGAGGGTGTATATCTGTGTCTGTGAGTTAGTGTGTCTGTGTGAGTGAGTGTGTCTGCCTGAGTGTGAGTGTCTGTCTGTGTGAGGGTGTATATCTGTGTGAGTGTGTCTGTATATCTGTGTGAGTGAGTGTGTCTGCCTGAGTGTGTGTGTGTCTGCCTGAGTGTGTGTGTGTCTGTGTGAGGGTGTATATCTGTGTCTGTGAGTGAGTGTGTCTGTGTGAGTGAGTGTGTCTGCCTGAGTGTGAGTGTCTGTCTGTGTGAGGGTGTATATCTGTGTGAGTGAGTGTGTCTGCCTGAGTGTGTGTCTGTGTGAGGGTGTATATCTGTGTGAGTGTGTGTGTGTGTGTGTGTGTGTGTCTGTGAGTGAGTGTGTCTGTGTGAGTGAGTGTGTCTGCCTGAGTGTGAGCTTAAATCTCTCATTGAAAACTAAATTAATAATTAATAATTTAAACTCAGGCTATACTTTCCACAAACCATTTGCCAAATTTAATATGTAGTCCCCCCCCTCTCCCTACCCTGTGTCTCTCCCTCCCCTGTGTCTCTCCCTCCCCTGTGTCTCTCCCCTCCCCTGTGTCTCTCCCTCCCCTGTGTCTCTCCCTCCTCTGTGTCTCTTCCACCACTCCCTCCCTGTGTCTCTTCCACCACTCCCTCCCTGTGTAACTCCCACCCCTGTGTATCTTCTCCCTCTCCCTCCCCCGTGTGCCTTTACCCCTCTCCTCTGTGTCTCTCCCACCCCTGTGTCCCTTCACCCCCTCTCCCCTGTGTCTCTTCTCTCCCCTGTGTCTCTCCCTCCCTTGTGTATCCCCCCCTCTCCCTTCCCTGTGTCTCCTCCTTCCCCTGTGTCTCTTCACCCCCTCTACCCTGTGTCTCTCCCTCCCTTGTGTATCTCCCCCCCTCTCCCTTCCCTGTGTCTCTCCCACCCCTGTGTCCCTTCACCCCCTCTCCCCTGTGTCTCTTCTCTCCCCTGTGTCTCTTCCCTCCCATGTGTCTCCCTCCCTGTGTCCCTTCACCCCCTCTCCCCTGTGTCTCTCCCTTCCCTGTGTCTATTCCCTCCCTGTGTCTCTTCACCCCCTCTCCCCTGTGTCTCTCCCTTCCCTGTGTCTATTCCCTCCCTGTGTCCCTTCACCCCCTCTCCCCTGTGTCTCTCCCTTCCCTGTGTCTATTCCCTCCCTGTGTCTCTTCACCCCCTCTCCCCTGTGTCTCTCCCTTCCCTGTGTCTATTCCCTCCCTGTGTCTCTTCACCCCCCTCTCCCCTGTGTCTCTCCCTTCCCTGTGTCTATTCCCTCCCTGTGTCCCTTCACCCCCTCTCCCCTGTGTCTCTCCCTTCCCTGTGTCTATTCCCTCCCTGTGTCTCTTCACCCCCTCTCCCCTGTGTCTCTCCCTTCCCTGTGTCTATTCCCTCCCTGTGTCTCTTCACCCCCTCTCCCCTGTGTCTCTCCCTGCCGCAATTGTGCGCATTCGCTAGAACTCTATTACATGCTACTTAAACTATATTAGTGAATATTATAATTTATTTGTAATGTGCCAACATATTCCGTAGCTGTATACAATCCATTGTCAATAGTGCTTTCCCCAAAGCTACATGCAGGAATGAAAACTGGCAAACTTACAGTTTAAATGAATAAATAAATATATATACAGTAAATAAATTGTACATTTGTGTTCATATTTGAATGTCTAAAACAAGTAAAAAACTTGTTTCATGCTCAGAATTCCGAGAAATACAGTTATTACACTGCATTCTGGAAACCTGGGCAGGGACATGCAAATGTGCCCACAAAGGCTTCGCTCTTGCAATATATATAAAGATCTATTCCCTTTAACGAATTTACAACCTGCCTATACTTTGCAGCTTAGTATTATATCAGGAAGATGGACGCTGCCCTTTACCTGCACTAGTTGCATTTTTTCCCATTGTAGATAAACTTTTGGTGGCATTCGCCATTTTTCCATTTTAACCAAACTTGCAGCATTTGTACTGGATAACCGATCTTGCCTATATATCTTAAAACTTTATTTATAAAGAAGCAGCAATATGTGGTGCCTGGAGCTGAGATCTCTTGGTAAACAGGATGGGATTCGCTCCCGTCACATCCTCAGGAAGGAACGCTCCGTATCCTCACGCCGTTTCCCGTATCAGAAGCTGCAGCGTCGCGTTTGGAAATACTCAGGAATAGGGCGAAAGCTGCTGTTGTAACCTCTGTGCACTAACTGGAAAAATGTAGTTAGACATTAATCACTTTTTGTTTAAAAAAACAAAAGTCCCATTCAGGCTGTCCAAAAAAATCCATAAAAATGTTGTAATAAATCAAATCCTAAACTGGAAATAAAGGATCACTGAAGAGCATACTGTAAATGGTGATGGGCCGGCTGTTTCCCACCAGTATTTTACACCGCAACTGCCGGCCTGCAATGAGCAATTTTAGGCTGCGCCGCAGGCGCTCATCACGAGCCCCGTAGGACTTAGGACCGAAGCCCGTAGATGCACCTTGGGGCTGCACTAAATTGCGAATTTAATGGCCGAACCACAGAACTGGGAAGCCCAGCAAAAAAAAAAAAATATGCCTCAAATTAACTTCACAGCACAGGGGGAGAACATGAGTGCTGAGCCAGGACAGTGTTGGGGTTACATTCCTGGGCATGAGTGACTGAGCCAGGGCAGTGTTGGGGTTACATTCCCTGGGCATGAGTGACTGAGCCAGGGCAGTGTTGGGGTTACATTCCCCGGGCATGAGTGCTGAGCCAGTGCAGTGTTGGGGTTACATTCCCTGGGCCATGAGTGACTGAGCCAGTGCAGTGTTGGGGTTACATTCCCCGGACATGAGTGACTGAGCCAGGGCAGTGTTGGGGTTACATTCCCCGGACATGAGTGACTGAGCCAGGGCAGTGTTGGGGTTACATTCCCTGGGCATGAGTGCTGAGCCAGTGCAGTGTTGGTGTCACATTCCCTGGCATGAATGTGACTGAGCCAGTGCAGTGTTGGGGTTACATTCCCCGGACATGAGTGACTGAGCCAGGGCAGCAGTGTTGGGGTACATTCCCTGGGCATGAGAGACTGAGCCAAGGAAGTGTTGGGGTTACATTCCGGCATGATGTGACTGAGCCAAGGAAGTGTTGGGGGTTACATTCCCCGGACATGTGTGACTGAGCCAGGGCAGTGTTGGGGTTACATTCCCCGGACATGAGTGACTGAGCCAGGGCAAGTGTTGGGGTTACAATTCCACCTGGGCATGAGTGCTGAGCCATCTTGCAGTGTTGGGGTTACATTCCCAGGGCATGAGTGACTGAGCCAGGGCAGTGCTTGGCGTTACATTCCTGGGCATGAGTGACTGAGCCAAGGGCCAGTGTTGGGGTTACATTCCCCGGGCATGAGTGCTGAGCCAGTGCCAGTGTTGGGGTTACATACCCTGGGCATGAGTGACTGAGCCAAGGAAGTGTTGGGGTTACATTCCCCGGACATGAGTGACTGAGCCAGGGCAGTGTTGGGGTTACATTCCCCGGACATGAGTGACTGAGCCAGGGCAGTGTTGGGGTTACATTCCCTGGGCATGAGTGCTGAGCCAGTGCAGTGTTGGGGTTACATTCCCTGGGCATGAGTGACTGAGCCAGGGCAGTGTTGGGGTTACATTCCCTGGGCATGAGGGACTGAGCCAGGGCAGTGTTGGGGTTACATTCCTGGGCATGAGTGACTGAGCCAAGGAAGTGTTGGGGTTACATTCCCCGGGCATGAGTGACTGAGCCAAGGCAGTGTTGGGGTTACATTCCCTGGGCATGAGTGACTGAGCCAGGGCAGTGTTGGGGTTACATTCCCTGGGCATGAGGGACTGAGCCAGGGCAGTGTTGGGGTTACATTCCCTCGGCATGAGTGACTGAGCCAAGGAAGTGTTGGGGTTACATTCCCCGGGCATGAGTGACTGAGCCAAGGCAGTGTTGGGTTACATTCCCTGGGCATGAGTGACTGAGCCAGGGCAGTGTTGGGGTTACATTCCCTGGGCATGAGTGACTGAGCCAGGGCAGTGTTGGGGTTACATTCTACCCTGGGCATGAGTGACTGAGCCAGGGCATGTGTTGGGGTTACATTCTAGGGGCAATGAGGTGACTGAGCCAAGGCAGTGTTGGCATTACATTACCCGGGCATGAGTGACTGAGCCAGTGCAGTGTTGGGATTACATTTCCGGGGCATGAGTGACTGAGCCAGGGCAGTGTTGGGGTTACATTCCCCGGGCATGAGTGACTGAGCCAGGGCAGTGTTGGGGTTACATTCCCTGGGCATGAGTGACTGAGCCAGGGCAGTGTTGGGGTTACATTCTAGGGGCATGAGTGACTGAGCCAAGGCAGTGTTGGCATTACATTACCCGGGCATGAGTGACTGAGCCAGGGCAGTGTTGTGGTTACATTCCCCGGACATGAGTGCCTGAGCCAGGGCAGTGTTGGGGTTACATTCCCCGGGCATGAGTGACTGAGCCAGGGCAGTGTTGGGGTTACATTCACCGGGCATGAGTGACTGAGCCAGAGCAGTGTTGGGGTTACATTCCCACGGGCATGAGTGACTGAGCCAGGGCCAGTGTTGGGGTTACATTCCCCGGACATGAGTGACTGAGCCAGGGCAGTGTTGGGGTTACATTCCCTGGGCATGAGTGACTGAGCCAGGCGCAGTGTTGTAGGGTTACATTCCCCGGGTATGAGTGACTGAGCCAGGGCAGTGTTGGGGTTACACTCCCCGGGCATGAGTGACTGAGCCAGGGCAGTGTTGGGGTTACATTCCCCGGGGTCAGCACCGCACCCTCCAGCCGATTATTCCTGTGTGTAAGTGAGGAGTGAAAGCTGCTGCTGCTAGAACAGCCCTCACTGACATATACTTAGCAGAGCATCCTATGAGCAGCTAATCTAGGCCTCTTTTATATGTAACTCAAGGAACCAGAAACTACATCTATCCGGCATCTACCAATCCCCGAGGGTGCCGATAACTGAGAGTCTACTGTTTATCACTATAATAGTTACCAGTGATGGAGACATTTGCCATGTTGGTAACATACTTGCATCCCTCGCACAACGAGGGACGCCTGGAAGCCTTGCAAAGCGAGGCGAGATGTTGACCGATGCACGACTTAGGCTTTTGCGTCCCTCACGAAGCGAGGCGAGCTGTTGACGCACGTGGGCCTGCGATCCTCGTGAAATATGCAGTTCGTTCAAACGCGTAACTACAAAAAAGCCAAAAACAAGCAAAATAATTATTTTAAAAAATACACTAACACACAGCTCTTAGTTGCTGTGTATACACTCTGAACACCACATATCCACGGTGTACTCCCGAGCTATTTGTCTCTGCTAGTGCAATGTTGGCCGTTTCCGCCTTTCCAGCAATAAAATCCAAACATGATTTGCCAGTTGGATGAGAGCTCCGGAAAATACTGACCCCAGTGGCAGATTCCCACTCAGCGGCTACTCCTGTGACGGCCTGACACTATGAGACAGTCTGGATATGGAGAGAGAGAAGTCGCTATATAGAGTGTCTTGTATGTAAATATACATACAGTATAATTAATATGCAGATTGACATTTGCCAAAGATTAAGAAAAATGCTTATGTTTACTTAAAGGCATATCTAAATTTCCTGGATTATGACTGCATAGAGGTGAATCAGTAGTGTATGCAAACATTTGTTTGCATGAAAAATACCAAAATAAACATTTACAAACTTGCAAATCTTTGGCGCTTGCAAGCGGAGGCATTTTTAAATTGACACCCCTGAAAATCCCTGCTAAGATTAGCATAAAATTCATAATTTGTTTTGGCCAATCAGGAGAAAGCAGAGGTTAGCTGATACATTTGTATCATACTCTGGGGTTTCTGTGTTGCAAAGCAGCCTGTGATATGTAGTCTCTTTCTCTCTATATTATTGTGCTCTGAGCTCAGACCTCACCCAACCACATGATTCCACCCAGCAACAAGTACCTCCTTTGAAAGGTCAAACTCTATACCTAGCTGTAGTTCCAATGCATACTTGGTTTCTGTAAGCTCCCAGTGGGTGTGCAAAGCTGAGATTTTACTTTCCTGCCTATAACTTTGTTAGTACACTGAACTTATCTTATAATAACTTTTTTTTTCTGATAATCACTGCCTGTTTAATATCAAGACGGTTTCATGCTCTTGGCTTATTCAATTGTTAATGCTATTAGTTTGCTGCATACTTCACATCCATGTTAAAAGTGTTTCCTAAACACAGTGGTCTGTTAAAATATTTAACATATGTATAATAATTTCTATTACTACACAGAACTATATCAATGAGATTATTTTCTTATCTGGCTAACCACAAACAGCTAATTCCGGAAGTAGCCATTATGCCCTGAGAAATATAAAATATAACTTTGCATGGGGTATAAACTAAGCCATGTGCCCGTAAGACTGACTATTTTTGCTAGATCTCCCCCATCCTGTTGTAGCCATTCTGTCTAAAGACCCTCAGTGCCCTGACTCTGTCTCGGCTCCCAGTCTGCCTTGTTTCCAGTGTAACTTTGCATAGGCCAACAAGGCTCGGCGCTATATTTCCATGTAGGTGTAATGCTGTGGAATGGTATGTAGCTGTATGTACATTTGATTTTATGCTCAAAAACAGGGCCCTCCATTCTTTACAAGGTGTTTAATTTGTTTTCTGCTATGTACTCAACCCATGTACAGCGCTACGGAATATGTTGGCGCAATATAAATAAAGATAATAATAATAATAATATATGCACAGCAATATTAAAAAGCACTGACATTGCTGCCTATACATGACATTTACTGATATATTTAAGGGCTATTAGGTAAAAAAAAAATTTTAAGACCTTTCCTGCTGGAAGGCCGCTAAATTGCGCTGCTGAGACTTTGCTGCAGATTTTACTGAATTGCATCTAAAATTCCACTCAATTACTTGGTGATAAGGTAAAGGGTTCCGGTAAGGGGCTAGGATAAGGGGTTAGGGTAAGTGTTTAAGGTAAGAAATTGTGTAAAATGTGGACAGCGCCATCTTTATACGAAATGCAACAACCTCAGAGCTTAGTACACCTAGCCCCTGTCACCCACCCCCAGACGTTATCTCTCCCTGGACTATGTGTGCACGGTTCCAGTGGTGTAGTTCACCTAGACTAACAGGCCTCGGTGAACACCGATGACGCCTTCAGGTCCCCTCGCCTTGAGGGCTTGAGGACCCCTTTGTTCTTCTGGGCTCCGTCCAGGAGCTCCAAAAGATCGTTCTCCCCCCTCACCCTAGGAATAAGGGGGGTCTTTCCACGTCTTCAACCGGAGTCCTCAGACGTGGACAGAATCTTCACCAGGGTGGACAGCTGCCACCAGCCCACACTAGCTCGGACTTCTGGGGGAGCAGCTGCCACCAACTCTGCCCAGGCCAATCCTAAGGGGTCCCCGGCCATAAGGCCCCACTCTCAAGGAGGCATAGCGAGATCCCTTAGGCTCCACCGGTGAGTGGAGTGCGCCGTGCCAAAATCATATGCTGTGCTCAAAAACTGTGTCCGTGTCCAAAAAAATCATAGGTGATAGTGCCAGCCCCAGATAGGGTAGCTGCCACCTACCCCATCTGGCATAGTGCGAGGCCGGAGAGACTTCTCTCACTAAGTGCTTGGGGTGCACTAATAAAGTGCTCCCCCAACCCGGAGGCTAGGGTGCAAAATCAAAAATAAGAGAACCCCCCTCGCACCAAAAGGTCCTGGCGGTGTCCAAAAAATAAATAAATCCTTTGTGCACTGTGCCATTATGGGGGAGTAGGAGTGGCTCCCCTATGCCCTGGGCATTCAGGACTTGCTCGGCCCCTGGCCAGACCAAGGTTTCCCTCCTCTTAATGACTGTGCCACAGGTTCAGCCATTTCAGAGGAGGTACTACACTTGATCTTAGCCAAAAGGCCGAGAAGCGATGGACCATGTTAACTTGGGACTGGTACCGGGACTTGTGCGGATCCTTGGGGCCCTGTCTGCCAGTCCTCCAGAGGGATGAGGAGAGCCTAACAAAATATTGTCCTAAATTGATCCCCATGTTAGTGGGTCTGATTAAAAAAAAAAAAGATGGTACATTTCGAACCACATTTGCATGTCAAAACCCAGAATCCTTAGGGCACAGTGTAAATACTGCTTACTGAGAAGTTTCTATGGGGGAAAAGTTAGGTCTTTTGGTCAGTGTAATGATATGTAAATGTACTTAGAACGATCTTTTAGTTCCCTCTTAGATCTACTCTGGAGGATTTCTCAGTCACATTTCTACTCACCCATAACATATTTAGTGTCTTGTCATAGATGTCATTCTCAGCATTGCGGTTTCCTATCACTACCACTAGATGGCTCTGCCCCACCTGTGTACGCCAGGGGAGGAGTGGTCACTGGAGCTGTTTGCTGGCAGGAAGTGTCTGTCTCTCCCTGTGCAAGCACTTTCTCACCCCGCCTGTACCATGGCCGTGTGTGGACTCGAGCCTCCAAGTCTGGCTCCTGGACCTTCTTCTGCAGGAACATTCGGGTCCGTGTACAGGCTGAGCTGACAGGAGAGAGCCTCACTCTTACTTCAGAACCGGCAGCCCCTCTGAGCACCCAATGGTCTCTGCAATGGCAAGAGCTGGCCCCAGGCTCTCCCCGGCGGGGCCCCTCTTCTCCTGGACGCTCAGGGGCCAGCTCTCCCCGGCAGGAGGATCTGATTATGGCTCTGAATCTGGATTGGTAGCCCCGGGGCTCGCTTTCCTATGGACAGTCCTACTGCTGCGATGGGCAGTGAACCAGTCAGGAGGGTCAAGGTGGTGAAACAACAGAGTTAGGTGGTCTTGGACTCAGCATCAAGGGTGGCAGGAAAACCGCCTATGCCCAATCTCAATCTCCAAGAATTCTCAGGGTTGGCAGCAGACCAGAGTAGGGCCGCTCCGAGTCGGTGATGCCATCCTGAGTGTAAATGGGTCGGATTTACGGAATGCCACACACGACCAAGCCGTACAAGTGCTCAAAAGAGCGGGCAAGGAGGGTGACATTGGAGGGTAAGAAAAGAAAGGGCATGGGGAGCTGGGGGGGCACTACATAGTTGTGATCATAGTTTCCTTGTCTTCGATGAAAATCCAGAACCATGGGAGGTAGGGATGGTGACTTCATAGTGGGGCGGCAGATACCTCTTGTATTTAATATGTTGCTAACCTGTTTTACCATATGCCTACCCCATGCCCATCCTGGCAAGTTCTGGTTTGGGCAAAATTAACCGTAAGTGATACAACCTCTCCCAAAATGATGAAGTTTCAGTTTAGGGTGAAATGTCTCCAATACGAGTGGAGAGCCACAAATCGCCCATTTTTCACTGTATATGTACTTTCACTGGCCAAGGGGCCACGCACTCCACCAGTAAAAGGTTCATATCATTTGGGATTGTCATGTGGCAAAGTGATGTGCTCAGGAATTTATCCCCTGCCAAATATCGAACTCTCCGATTTAACCCCTTATCCTCCCGTCTGGCCCAGTGATTAGACCGAGGAAGGATCTGCTGAGTGTGCGTGTATTACTAATTGGCATTACCTTGGCCATTACCGCCATATCTCACCCACGTATATATGATGGAGTATATAGGGATAGGCTGTTATATCTATGGCGGGTTGTGTGTTTATTTTGCAATTATCTGTCCTGACACGCAGGGCTATAGTCACTAAAATAAGAAGTAGCGTGGTGAGACATCCCTGATCCTTAGTCTGCAGAGCCAAAGTATTAGGCAGAATAACATACCAATTGGAGTAACAGCACCTTACTGGAGAAAAAAGTACTCGGAGCCTGCTTAGTGGGCATTTCCAGCAATTATTGTGTTACATCCGTCATTACAACTCTGACAAGTTATAGGAAGAGTTATATGGACATTATATTATACCTAGGATGCTCCTGCTGGAGAATATAGGAGCAGAAATAATGATTTAAGGTGTCTATGTGGAGTAATAGGAGGAATTATAATGCTGTTATGGGGTAAATTGAGGATATATAGTGTTATAAGATGAGGGTTTGTATAGATCAATATATAGAAGTTATAGGGAGAGGTTATATAGAGCGAAAGGCAGTGGCAGAACTACTACTGGTGCCGCACACCGGGGCCCACATGCAGCGACCTGGGACAAGGGAAGACTGTTCAGTTATTATGCTTTTTCTTTGAACCCTATTTAGTGTTTAGAAACATTGCAGAGAGGACCCCCAATTCATTTTGCACCGGGGCCCTCGATTAATTGGATCTGACATTGGTAAATGGGGTAGATGTTGGAAAAAGTGATTTAGAGCCATAAGAGGAGTTGTAGGGGAGAGGTTAATATGGAGGAGTTATAGGATGCTTTTGCTATGGGCAGAGAGGCGCCTTGTAGAGGGTGGTATGTGGATAGTAGTAGGAGTTTTAGGGTATATACATAAAATAAGGTTTTGAGAAGTGGTTTCTAGAGCAGTAGGAGGCATCGTGGTGTGATGGTTAGTTTTTCAGCATAAGGGGTTAAATGTAGGCAGATCCCCCCCAGCTGGAAGCATTTGACCAGTCAGCATCTGGAGATGAGGGAGGGGCCGGGACCCCAGGCGCTGGGTGTGTGTTTGTGCAATGTGTGTAGTGAGTATACAAATGAGTATGCAAACACTATGGATTCCTCCGGCTTGGCTGATGCATAAGAATGAGATCTGCACAGTGTGTGTGGCTAGGAGAGAGGGTGCAGGGCTAGCAGGAGGAAAGGGGGTGCAGGGCTAGCAGGAGGAAAGGGGGTGCAGGGCTAGCAGGAGGAAAGGGGGTGCATAGGGTGCAGAATAAAGGAAGGGTGCACAGGGTGCAGTGCTAGTATAGAGGGGGGGTCTCATGGTACATAGTTTATACAGAAGTAGAGGTCACAGGGTGCAGTGTTAGTATAGAGGGGGGGTTCTCATGGTGTATAGTTTATTACAGAGTAGGGGTCACAGGGCGCTAGTGTAGTATAGAGGGGGGGTCTCATGGTACATAGTTTATACAGAAGAAGAGGTCACAGGGTGCAGTGTTAGTATAGAGGGGGGTCTCATGGTACATAGTTTATACAGAAGTAGGGGTCACAGGGTGCAGTGTTAGTATAGAGGGGGGGTCTCATGGTACATAGTTTATACAGAAGTAGGGGTCACAGGTGCAGTGTTAGTATAGATGGGGGGTCTCATGGTACATAGTTTATACAGAAGTAGAGGTCAACAGGGTGCAGTGTTAGTTATAGAGGGGGGTTCATGGTAATAGTTTATACAGAAGTAGAGGTCACAGGGTGACAGTGTTAGTATAGAGGAGGGGTCTCATGGTACATAGTTTATACAGAAGTAGGGGTCAAGGGTGCAGTGTTAGTATAGAGGGAGGGGTCTCATGGTACATTAGTTTATACAGAAGTAGGGGTCACAGGGTGCAGTGTTAGTATAGAGGGGGGGTCTCATGGTACATAGTTTATACAGAAGTAGGTCACAGGGTGCAGTGTTAGTATAGAGGGGGGGTCTCATGGTACATAGTTTATACAGAAGTAGAGGTCACAGGGTGCAGTGTTAGTATAGAGGGGGGGTCTCATGGTGTATAGTTTATACAGAAGTAGAGGTCACAGGGTGCAGTGTTAGTATAGAGGGGGGGTCTCATGGTACATAGTTTATACAGAAGTAGAGGTCACAGGGTGCAGTGTTAGTATAGAGGGGGGGTCTCATGGTGTATAGTTTATACAGAAGTAGGGGTCACAGGGGCGCAGTGTTAGTATAGAGGGGGGGTCTCATGGTACATAGTTTATACAGAAGTAGGGTCACAGGGTGCAGTGTTAGTATAGAGGGGGGGTCTCATGGTACATAGTTTATACAGAAGTAGGGGTCACAGGGTGCAGTGTTAGTATAGAGGGGGGGTCTCATGGTACATAGTTATATACAGAAGTAGGGTCACAGGGTGCAGTGTTAGTATAGAGGGGGGGTCTCATGGTACATAGTTTATACAGAAGTAGGGTCACAGGGTGCAGTGTTAGTATAGAGGGGGTCTCATGGTACATAGTTTATACAGAAGTAGAGGTCACAGGGTGCAGTGTTAGTATAGAGGGGGGGTCTCATGGTACATAGTTTTATACAGAAGTAGAGGTCACAGGGTGCAGTGTTAGTATAGAGGGGGGTCTCATGGTACATAGTTTATACAGAAGTAGGGTCACAGGGTGCAGTGTTAGTATAGAGGGGGGGTCTCATGGTACATAGTTTATACAGAAGTAGGGGTCACAGGGTGCAGTGTTAGTATAGAGGGGGGTCTCATGGTACATAGTTTATACAGAAGTAGAGGTCACAGGGTGCAGTTTTAGTATAGAGGGGGGTCTCATGGTACATAGTTTATACAGAAGTAGGGGTCACAGGGTGCAGTGTTAGTATAGAGGGGGGTCTCATGGTACATAGTTTATACAGAAGTAGGGGTCACAGGGTGCAGTGTTAGTATAGAGGGGGGGTCTCATGGTACATAGTTTATACAGAAGTAGAGGTCACAGGGTGCAGTGTTAGTATAGAGGGGGGTCTCATGGTACATAGTTTATACAGAAGTAGGGTCACAGGGTGCAGTGTTAGTATAGAGGGGGGGTCTCATGGTACATAGTTTATACAGAAGTAGGGTCACAGGGTGCAGTGTTAGTATAGAGGGGGGGTCTCATGGTACATAGTTTATACAGAAGTAGGGGTCACAGGGTGCAGTGTTAGTATAGAGGGGGGGTCTCATGGTACATAGTTTATACAGAAGTAGGGGTCACAGGGTGCAGTGTTGTATAGAGGGGGGGTCTCATGGTACATAGTTTATACAGAAGTAGAGGTCACAGGGTGCAGTGTTAGTATAGAGGGGGGTCTCATGGTACATAGTTTATACAGAAGTAGGGTCACAGGGTGCAGTGTTAGTATAGAGGAGGGTCTCATGGTGCATATAGTTTATACAGAAGTAGGGGTCACAGGGTGCAGTGTTAGTATAGAGGAGGGTCTCATGGTACATAGTTTATACAGAAGTAGGGTCACAGGGTGCAGTGTTAGTATAGAGGGGGGGACTCATGGTACATAGTTTATACAGAAGTAGGTCACAGGGTGCAGTGTTAGTATAGAGGGAGGGTCTCATGGTACATAGTTTATACAGAAGTAGGGGTCACAGGGTGCAGTGTTAGTATAGGGGGGTCTCATGGTACATAGTTTATACAGAAGTAGGGGTCACAGGGTGCAGTGTTAGTATAGGGGGGGTCTCATGGTAATAGTTTATACAGAAGTAGGGGTCACAGGGTGCAGTGTTAGTATAGAGGGGGGTCTCATGGTACATAGTTTATACAGAAGTAGAGGTCACAGGGTGCAGTGTTAGTATAGAGGGGGGTCTCATGGTACATAGTTTATACAGAAGTAGGGTCACAGGGTGCAGTGTTAGTATAGAGGGGGGTCTCATGGTACATAGTTTATACAGAAGTAGGGGTCACAGGGTGCAGTGTTAGTATAGAGGGGGGGTCTCATGGTACATAGTTTATACAGAAGTAGAGGTCACAGGGTGCAGTGTTAGTATAGAGGGGGGTCTCATGGTACATAGTTTATACAGAAGTAGGGTCACAGGGTGCAGTGTTAGTATAGAGGGGGGGTCTCATGGTACATAGTTTATACAGAAGTAGAGGTCACAGGGTGCAGTGTTAGTATAGGGGGGGTCTCATGGTGCATAGTTTATACAGAAGTAGGGTCACAGGGTGCAGTGTTAGTATAGAGGGGGGGTCTCATGGTGCATAGTTTATACAGAAGTAGGGGTCACAGGGTGCAGTGTTAGTATAGAGGGGGGTCTCATGGTGCATAGTTTATACAGAAGTAGGGGTCACAGGGTGCAGTGTTAGTATAGAGGGGGGTCTCATGGTACATAGTTTATACAGAAGTAGGGTCACAGGGTGCAGTGTTAGTATAGAGGGGGGTCTCATGGTACATAGTTTATACAGAAGTAGAGGTCACGGGTGCAGTGTTAGTATAGAGGGGGGGTCTCATGGTACATAGTTTATACAGAAGTAGGGGTCACAGGGTGCAGTGTTAGTATAGAGGGGGGTCTCATGGGTACATAGTTTATACAGAAGTAGGGTCACAGGGTGCAGTGTTAGTATAGAGGGGGGGGTCTCATGGTACATAGTTTATACAGAAGTAGAGGTCACAGGGTGCAGTGTTAGTATAGAGGGAGGGTCTCATGGTACATAGTTTTACAGAAGTAGAGGTCACAGGGTGCAGTGTTAGTATAGAGGGGGGTCTCATGGTACATAGTTTATACAGAAGTGGGGTCACAGGGTGCAGTGTTAGTATAGGGGGGGTCTCATGGTACATAGTTTATACAGAAGTAGAGGTCACAGGGTGCAGTGTTAGTATAGAGGGGGGTCTCATGGTACATAGTTTATACAGAAGTAGGGGTCACGGGGTGCAGTGTTAGTATAGAGGGGGGGTCTCATGGTACATAGTTTATACAGAAGTAGAGGTCACAGGGTGCAGTGTTAGTATAGAGGGGGTCTCATGGTACATAGTTTATACAGAAGTAGAGGTCACAGGGTGCAGTGTTAGTATAGAGGGGGGGTCTCATGGTACATAGTTTATACAGAAGTAGAGGTCACAGGGTGCAGTGTTAGTATAGAGGGGGGTCTCATGGTACATGTTTATACAGAAGTAGGGTCACAGGGTGCAGTGTTAGTATAGAGGGGGGTCTCATGGTGCATAGTTTATACAGAAGTAGAGGTCACAGGGCGCAGTGTTAGTATAGAGGGGGGGTCTCATGGTACATAGTTTATACAGAAGTAGGGTCACAGGGTGCAGTGTTAGTATAGAGGGGGGGTCTCATGGTACATAGTTTATACAGAAGTAGGGTCACAGGGTGCAGTGTTAGTATAGAGGGGGGGTCTCATGGTACATAGTTTATACAGAAGTAGGGGTCACAGGGTGCAGTGTTAGTATAGAGGGGGGGTCTCATGGTACATAGTTTATACAGAAGTAGGGGTCACAGGGTGCAGTTTAGTATAGAGGGGGGGGTCTCATGGTACATAGTTTATACAGAAGTAGGGGTCACAGGGTGCAGTGTTAGTATAGAGGGGGGGTCTCATGGTACATAGTTTATACAGAAGTAGGGTCACAGGGTGCAGTGTTAGTATAGAGGGGGGTCTCATGGTACATAGTTTATACAGAAGTAGGGGTCACGGTGCAGTGTTAGTATAGAGGGGGGTCTCATGGTACATAGTTTATACAGAAGTAGGGGTCACAGGGTGCAGTGTTAGTATAGAGGGGGGTCTCATGGTACATAGTTTATACAGAAGTAGGGTCACAGGGTGCAGTGTTAGTATAGGGGGGTCTCATGGTACATAGTTTATACAGAAGTAGAGGTCACAGGGTGCAGTGTTAGTAGAGAGGGGGTCTCATGGTACATAGTTTATACAGAAGTAGGGTCACAGGGTGCAGTGTTAGTATAGAGGGGGGGTCTCATGGTACATAGTTTATACAGAAGTAGGAGGTCACAGGGTGCAGTGTTAGTATAGAGGGGGGTCTCATGGTACATAGTTTATACAGAAGTAGGGGTCACAGGGTGCAGTGTTAGTATAGAGGGGGGTCTCATGGTACATAGTTTATACAGAAGTAGAGGTCACAGGGTGCAGTGTTAGTATAGAGGGGGGTCTCATGGTACATAGTTTATACAGAAGTAGAGGTCACAGGGCGCAGTGTTAGTATAGAGGGGGGGTCTCATGGTACATAGTTTATACAGAAGTAGAGGTCACAGGGTGCAGTGTTAGTATAGAGGGGGGGTCTCATGGTACATAGTTTATACAGAAGTAGAGGTCACAGGGTGCAGTGTTAGTATAGAGGGGGGTCTCATGGTACATAGTTTATACAGAAGTAGGGGTCACAGGGTGCAGTGTTAGTATAGAGGGGGGTCTCATGGTACATAGTTTATACAGAAGTAGGGGTCACAGGGTGCAGTGTTAGTATAGAGGGGGGGTCTCATGGTACATAGTTTATACAGAAGTAGGGTCACAGGGTGCAGTGTTAGTATAGGGGGGGTCTCATGGTACATAGTTTATACAGAAGTAGGGGTCACAGGGTGCAGTGTTAGTATAGAGGGGGGGTCTCATGGTACATAGTTTATACAGAAGTAGGGGTCACAGGGTGCAGTGTTAGTATAGAGGGGGGGTCTCATGGTACATAGTTTATACAGAAGTAGAGGTCACAGGGTGCAGTGTTAGTATAGGGGGGGTCTCATGGTACATAGTTTATACAGAAGTAGGGTCACAGGGTGCAGTGTTAGTATAGAGGGGGGTCTCATGTACATAGTTTATACAGAAGTAGGGTCACAGGGTGCAGTGTTAGTAGAGAGGGGGGTCTCATGGTACATAGTTTATACAGAAGTAGAGGTCACAGGGTGCAGTGTTAGTATAGAGGGGGGGTCTCATGGTACATAGTTTATACAGAAGTAGAGGTCACAGGGTGCAGTGTTAGTATAGAGGGGGGGTCTCATGGTACATAGTTTATACAGAAGTAGAGGTCACAGGGGTGCTGTGTTAGTATAGAGGGGGGTCTCATGGTACATAGTTTATACAGAAGTAGAGGTCACAGGTGCAGTGTTAGTATAGAGGGGGGGTCTCATGGTACATAGTTTATACAGAAGTAGGGGTCACAGGGCGCAGTGTTAGTATAGAGGGGGGGTCTCATGGTGTATAGTTTATACAGAAGTAGAGGTCACAGGGCGCAGTGTTAGTATAGAGGGGGGGTCTCATGGTACATAGTTTATCAGAAGTAGGGGTCACAGGGCGCAGTGTTAGTATAGGGGGGTCTCATGGGTACATAGTTTTATACAGAAGTAGGGGTCACAGGGCGCAGTGTTAGTATAGAGGGGGGGTCTCATGGTGCATAGTTTATACAGAAGTAGAGGTCACAGGGTGCAGTGTTAGTATAGGGGGGGGTCTCATGGTACATAGTTTATACAGAAGTAGGGTCACAGGGTGCAGTGTTAGTATAGAGGGGGGGTCTCATGGTACATAGTTTATACAGAAGTAGAGGTCACAGGGTGCGCAGTGTTAGTATAGAGGGGGGGTCTCATGGTACATAGTTTATACAGAAGTAGGGTCACAGGGTGCAGTGTTAGTATAGAGGGGGGTCTCATGGGTACATAGTTTATACAGAAGTAGAGGTCACAGGGTGCAGTGTTAGTATAGAGGGGGGGTCTCATGGTACATAGTTTATACAGAAGTAGGGTCACAGGGTGCAGTGTTAGTATAGAGGGAGGGTCTCATGGTACATAGTTTATACAGAAGTAGAGGTCAAGGGTGCAGTGTTAGTATAGAGGGGGGGTCTCATGGTGCATAGTTTATACAGAAGTAGAGGTCACAGGGCGCAGTGTTAGTATAGAGGGGGGGTCTCATGGTACATAGTTTATACAGAAGTGAGGTCACAGGGTGCAGTGTTAGTATAGAGGGGGGTCTCATGGTACATAGTTTATACAGAAGTAGAGGTCACAGGGTGCAGTGTTAGTATAGAGGGGGGTCTCATGGTACATAGTTTATACAGAAGTAGGGTCACAGGGTGCAGTGTTAGTATAGAGGGGGGGTCTCATGGTACATAGTTTATACAGAAGTAGAGGTCACAGGGTGCAGTGTTAGTATAGAGGGGGGGTCTCATGGTACATAGTTTATACAGAAGTAGGGGTCACAGGGTGCAGTGTTAGTATAGAGGGGGGGTCTCATGGTACATAGTTTATACAGAAGTAGGGGTCACAGGGTGCAGTGTTAGTATAGAGGGGGGTCTCATGGTACATAGTTTATACAGAAGTAGGTCACAGGGCGCAGTGTTAGTATAGAGGGGGGGTCTCATGGTACATAGTTTATACAGAAGTAGGGGTCACAGGGCGCAGTGTTAGTATAGAGGGGGGTCTCATGGTACATAGTTTATACAGAAGTAGGGTCACAGGGTGCAGTGTTAGTATAGAGGGGGGGTCTCATGGTACATAGTTTATACAGAAGTAGGAGGTCACAGGGTGCAGTGTTAGTATAGAGGGGGGTCTCATGGTACATAGTTTATACAGAAGTAGAGGTCACAGGGTGCAGTGTTAGTATAGAGGGGGGTTCATGGTACATAGTTTATACAGAAGTAGGGTCACAGGGTGCAGTGTTAGTATAGAGGGGGGGTCTCATGGTACATAGTTTATACAGAAGTAGGGGTCACAGGGTGCAGTGTTAGTATAGAGGGGGGGGTCTCATGGTACATAGTTTATACAGAAGTAGAGGTCACAGGGTGCAGTGTTAGTATAGAGGGGGGTCTCATGGTGTATAGTTTATACAGAAGTAGGGGTCACAGGGCGCAGTGTTAGTATAGAGGGGGGGTCTCATGGTACATAGTTTATACAGAAGTAGGGGTCACAGGGTGCAGTGTTAGTATAGAGGGGGGGTCTCATGGTACATAGTTATACAGAAGTAGGGGTCACAGGGTGCAGTGTTAGTATAGAGGGGGGGTCTCATGGTGCATAGTTTATACAGAAGTAGGGGTCACAGGGTGCAGTGTTAGTATAGAGGGGGGGTCTCATGGTACATAGTTTATACAGAAGTAGGGTCACAGGGCGCAGTGTTAGTATAGAGGGGGGTCTCATGGTACATAGTTTATACAGAAGTAGGGTCACAGGGTGCAGTGTTAGTATAGAGGGGGGGTCTCATGGTACATAGTTTATACAGAAGTAGGGTCACAGGGTGCAGTGTTAGTATAGAGGGGGGGTCTCATGGTACATAGTTTATACAGAAGTAGGGGTCACAGGGTGCAGTGTTAGTATAGAGGGGGTCTCATGGTACATAGTTTATACAGAAGTAGGGGTCACAGGGTGCAGTGTTAGTATAGAGGGAGGGTCTCATGGTACATAGTTTATACAGAAGTAGGGGTCACAGGGTGCAGTGTTAGTATAGAGGGGGGGTCTCATGGTACATAGTTTATACAGAAGTAGGGGTCACAGGGTGCAGTGTTAGTATAGAGGGGGGGTCTCATGGTACATAGTTTATACAGAAGTAGGGGTCACAGGGTGCAGTGTTAGTATAGAGGGGGGGTCTCATGGTACATAGTTTATACAGAAGTAGGGGTCACAGGGTGCAGTGTTAGTATAGAGGGGGGGTCTCATGGTACATAGTTTATACAGAAGTAGGGGTCACAGGGTGCAGTGTTAGTATAGAGGGGGGGTCTCATGGTACATAGTTTATACAGAAGTAGGGGTCACAGGGTGCAGTGTTAGTATAGAGGGGGGTCTCATGGTACATAGTTTATACAGAAGTAGGGGTCACAGGGTGCAGTGTTAGTATAGAGGGGGGGTCTCATGGTACATAGTTTATACAGAAGTAGGGGTCACAGGGTGCAGTGTTAGTATAGAGGGAGGGTCTCATGGTACATAGTTTATACAGAAGTAGGGGTCACAGGGTGCAGTGTTAGTATAGAGGGGGGGTCTCATGTACATAGTTTATACAGAAGTAGGGGTCACAGGGTGCAGTGTTAGTATAGAGGGGGGTCTCATGGTACATAGTTTATACAGAAGTAGAGGTCACAGGGTGCAGTGTTAGTATAGGGGGGGTCTCATGGTACATAGTTTATACAGAAGTAGGGGTCACAGGGTGCAGTGTTAGTATAGAGGGGGGGTCTCATGGTACATAGTTTATACAGAAGTAGAGGTCACAGGGTGCAGTGTTAGTATAGAGGGGGGTCTCATGGTACATAGTTTATACAGAAGTAGAGGTCACAGGGTGCAGTGTTAGTATAGGGGGGGGTCTCATGGTACATAGTTTATACAGAAGTAGAGGTCACAGGGTGCAGTGTTAGTATAGAGGGGGGGTCTCATGGTACATAGTTTATACAGAAGTAGAGGTCACAGGGCGCAGTGTTAGTATAGAGGGGGGGTTCTCATGGTACATAGTTTATACAGAAGTAGAGGTCACAGGGTGCAGTGTTAGTATAGAGGGGGGGTCTCATGGTACATAGTTTATACAGAAGTAGAGGTCACAGGGGCAGTGTTAGTATAGAGGAGGGTCTCATGGTACATAGTTTATACAGAAGTAGGGGTCACAGGGTGCAGTGTTAGTATTGTGGGGGGTCTCATGGTACATAGTTTATACAGAGAAGTAGGGGTCACAGGGTGCAGTGTTAGTATAGAGGGGGGGTCTCATGGTACATAGTTTATACAGAAGTAGGGGTCACAGGGTGCAGTGTTAGTATAGAGGGGGGGTCTCATGGTACATAGTTTATACAGAAGTAGGGTCACAGGGTGCAGTGTTAGTATAGAGGGGGGGCCTCATGGTACATAGTTTATACAGAAGTAGAGGTCACAGGGTGCAGTGTTAGTATAGAGGGGGGGTCTCATGGTACATAGTTTATACAGAAGTAGGGGTCACAGGGTGCAGTGTTAGTATAGAGGGAGGGTCTCATGGTACATAGTTTATACAGAAGTAGGGGTCACAGGGTGCAGTGTTAGTATAGAGGGGGGTCTCATGGTACATAGTTTATACAGAAGTAGGGGTCACAGGGTGCAGTGTTAGTATAGAGGAGGGGTCTCATGGTACATAGTTTATACAGAAGTAGGGTCACAGGGCGCAGTGTTAGTATAGAGGGGGGTCTCATGGTACATAGTTTATACAGAAGTAGAGGTCACAGGGTGCAGTGTTAGTATAGAGGGGGGGTCTCATGGTACATAGTTTATACAGAAGTAGAGGTCACAGGGTGCAGTGTTAGTATAGAGGGGGGTCTCATGGTACATAGTTTATACAGAAGTAGGGGTCACAGGGTGCAGTGTTAGTATAGAGGGGGGGTCTCATGGTACATAGTTTATACAGAGTAGAGGTCACAGGTGCAGTGTTAGTATAGAGGGGGGTCTCATGGTACATAGTTTATACAGAAGTAGAGGTCACAGGGTGCAGTGTTAGTAAGAGGGGGGGTCTCATGGTACATTAGTTTATACAGAAGTAGGGTACAGGGTGCAGTGTTAGTATAGAGGGGGGTCTCATGGTACATAGTTTATACAGAAGTAGAGGTCACAGGGTGCAGTGTTAGTATAGAGGGGGGGTCTCATGGTACATAGTTTATACAGAAGTAGAGGTCACAGGGTGCAGTGTTAGTATAGAGGGGGGGTCTCATTGGTACATAGTTTATACAGAAGTAGAGGTCACAGGGTGCAGTGTTAGTATAGAGGGGGGGTCTCATGGTACATAGTTTATACAGAAGTAGAGGTCACTGGGTGCAGTGTTAGTATAGAGGGGGGGTCTCATGGTACATAGTTTATACAGAAGTAGGGGTCACGGGTGCAGTGTTAGTATAGAGGGAGGGTCTCATGGTACATAGTTTATACAGAAGTAGGGGTCACAGGGTGCAGTGTTTGTATAGAGGGGGGGTCTCATGGTACATAGTTTATACAGAAGTAGGGGTCACAGGGGCAGTGTTAGTATAGAGGGGGGTCTCATGGTACATAGTTTATACAGAAGTAGGGGTCACAGGGTGCAGTGTTAGTATAGAGGGGGGGTCTCATGGTACATAGTTTATACAGAAGTAGAGGTCACAGGGTGCAGGCAGTGATAGTATAGACGTGGGGGTCTCATTGGAACATAGTTTAACAGAAGTAGAGGTAACAGGGTGCTAGTGTTAGTATAGAGGGGGGGTCTAATGGTACATAGTTTATACAGAGTAGAGGTCCAGGGTGCAGTGTTAGTATAGAGGGGGGGTCTCATGGTACATAGTTTATACCGAAGTAGGGGTCACAGGTCTGCAGTGTTAGTATAGTGGGGGGGTCTCATGGTTACATAGTTTATACAGAAGTAGAGGTCACAGGGTGCAGTGTAGTCCATAGAGGGGGGTCTCATGGGTCACATAGGTTTATACAGAAGTAGAGGTCACAGGGTGCCAGTGTTAGTAATAGAGGGAGGGATCTCATGGTACATAGTTTATACAGAAGTAGGGGTCAACAGGGCTGCCAGTGTTAGTATAGAGGGGGTGGTCTCATCGGTGCATAGTTAATACAGAAGTATGAGGTCACAGGGAGCAGTGTTAGTATAGAGGGGGGGTCTCATGGTACATAGTTTATACAGAAGTAGAGGTCACAGGGTGCATGTGTTAGTATAGAGGGGGGGTCTCATGGTACATAGTTATACAGAAGTAGGGGTCACAGGGTGCAGTGTTAGTATAGAGGGGGGTCT